>SNVD02008612.1:0-107803 GCA_013180625.2 Boswellia sacra
AGGTGTGTAGGTTTTGTCAAACCTCGCCGAAAGCATATCTCAATTTTTCAAATCTTGGGGCGATAAATCTGCATCGAGCAACTCCCACGAAATTATGTCCCCATGTGTCAAATTTGAGAGTTTTACGTGTGTATATATCCATGCTGCATATTTTGAAATGTCATTTTATAACCTGTCTTGCACTTGAATCACATAATACCTAACGCACATAATTATCTTGCACAAGTTTAGAGCACTTTTAGAAATGGAGAAAACACCAATTCGGCGATTCCAAAATATATGCGTATTTTGTGGATCGCAATTTGGTAAAGATGGAGAGTTTACAACAGCAGCTCTTGATCTTGGTAGGACATTAGATGCAAGGGGTATTCATTTGATTTATGGAGGGGGTAGTCTTGGGTTAATGGGGTGTGTGTCAACAGCTGCATCCCTAGGAGGGAGCAAAGTGCTCGGCATTATCCCTAAACCATTAGCTGTACGAGATATCGTAGGCCAACACAATCGGGGAAGAGTTACAAGTCTCTAGCAGCCCCCCCCCTCCCCGCACCCCCCCCCCCATGCATGAGCGTATTGCACATATGATTGTTAAGTCCGATGCATTTATAGCTCTACCCGGTGGTTATGGCACATTAGAGGAGATATTTCAAATCACCTCTTGGGCACAGCTAAACATCCATAAATAACCCATTGGTTTGTTAAATGTCAATAACTTTTTTGATGGTTTGTTGTCTTTTCTTGATCAAGCTGTAGAAAAAAAATTTATCTCACCATCAACGAGGCAAATCCTTGTTACAGCTTCAACGGCCGGGGAGTTAATTGACAAACTACAAGAATTCGTCTATTCACCTGATCCAACAACAGCTCGGATTGATTGGTTTGGAGAAGGCAATAAGAGGCGTAAACTGGATTTAACACTCCATCTGTAATCTCTATTTGCTGGTTTACTTTGTTTTCATTTGCTTTGTTTTTATTGTGTTTATTTGAGTTTTTTTTTCAGGTTGTTTCTTTTGTCCCAGGTAATATTTTCTAATCTTGGCTTTTAGAGTTGTGGCTTAAAAAGTTCAAGTTCTCTTGAAACGCATTCTGGATTTCTTTAATCCATAATGGCTGAATAAGGAGGCTAACTTCTAAACTTTTTAGACCCATTCTAACTGACTTGTTTGTGTTTGCTGATTTGTTGGACTTTATTATTTTCAGAGTAAGTTTAGTTTTATGTAATTTCGAGTTGTTGTGTGTTTTTGTCTTTATCAGTTTCGATTCGAAAAAAAAAACATTGTGGAAAAACCTGAGAATGGCAGAATATGGGGTTTTCTTAACTCTTGAAACGCATTCTCTCTCAATAAATCTGTAGTTTGTTTATTTCAGGTTGTTTGAAGTGTCTTGTTTCTTGTTTTGTTCTTTCATAATAAAGGTATATAGGCTGGAAACCTTAAGTCTGCGGGCTACTGGTTCTAAGGATTGTTGAAATATACAATCTTGACTCAGGTGTAACAACGCCACGTACCTCTTTTCTTGCATTTTGTGGGTCGATGATAAGATAATGATTGAAATAAGAATAACTCTTGGAAAATGATAAATGATGCATGGATCTGTGTGCTTGAAATGTTTATTGGTTTTCGCTTTGCTTTTGATTCCTTGCGCAACAGTGAGCCCTGAGCTAACATTGAGCACTGAGCTATTATCACTGAGTTATTGTTCACTTAGAGAAAGTTTATGTAATTTAAATGTTTCTTCAGATTTCAATGAATTCTAGAACTTGTTTGATGGTCACTCGAGGCGAAATCCTAGACTTTGCAACAGTGGGGAAATGATTTAGGCCATCTTTGGACCGTTTGAGCCTTAATAGCCAACCTTGACAGAAATTGATCCCTAGTTTACCCCTTTGAGCCTCCGTAAGCCTTTTTCTTTGTTAACTCACTAAAAGATTTCCTAACCTCAAATGAATTTGTTCCAAACAGTTTATCCCTTACCTATGAGCATGTAGATCATTCACAATTAAATTCTGAGCTATGTTCTGGTTTTGGGAAGTTAGAGGAGGTGGGATGTGTCATGAGCAATCAAGTGAGTGCCATGGTTTGAACCAAACCCCTGAAAAACAGACAAAAAAAGCCAATCTGTACCTATCGTCCACGTACTTACACATTGAGGACAATGTGTTGTTTAAGTGTGGGGGAGGGGAAGTGTAATAAAAAAAAGAAAAAAAGAACAAAAAAATAACAAAAAAGAACAAAAGAAGAGGAATAAGAGATCTATACCCTTAAGTATTCTTAAAAAGAATGAAACAACAAAGTGTGGGGGTGTAGTTTTCTTTTGTTTTCTGTAAAAAAAAAAAAGATTGAGTGTTCTAAATAAGTTTGGGGTTGTAACCTGGTATGAATTGAAATGAAGTTGTGTTATAGGTTGAGCCTACATATGTCTTGATGATTTATGTATGTTTGTGGGTGATTTGAGCCAAATTATTATTCCCCCATTTATCATACCTTCACCCAAGCCAAACGTTACAAGCTTAATAAAGTCCTACTTGATCCTTGGTGTTGTGCATGTCTACATTAGTGGAGCGTGACTTGAAAAGCAGGCCTATGGAGTTCATTTATACACACATCTTCAATATTAAATATGATTCATTTTTATCCATAAACTCATCGGGTTACAAGTGATTAGGTGAGAATGGCTCTACACACACACACTTGAGGAATTGAAGTGAAGCGAAACTAATCGTTGAGAAAAATTCTTGATCAAGTGCAATATTTTGAAGTTTTCCTTGGGTTGTAATTAAGTACAATCTTTGAGGCCTATTTGCAAGTTGAAGCATTTGTGTGTTTTAATTTTTCTTTGATTCTGTTTCGGTTAGTTTTGTTTCATATCGTTGTAGTTGCTCGAGGACTAGCAAAGTCTAAGTGTGGGGGAATTTGATAGGTGTCTATTTATGTATTACTTTTATATCAATTCGTCCATGTTTTCTTTGCTATATTCTCTGGTATTTTTATATTTTTGTGTGGTTTTGATGTTTGTAGGAGTTTTGGAGCAACTTGCACAGAAATGGAGTAAAACCCTTAATTTTCACCTCTGCTAGTCAACCATCTTCTCGGATTTAATTGTATTGATATACAATGAACCCGATGACATATCATATACCGTGGAAAAGCTCTCGAAGTCTACTTTTTGGAGAAATTTACGGTTTATGAATCCATTCAGTGTACCGAAAGTGGTAATCAAAACAGTGTGAGAAGTGTAGAAATGTAATTCCACACATCACTGTAGCATGTATAATACGGGACACTGTAGCCACATTACTGGTTAGACAGAGTATTTAAACACATTTTAGAGTTTTATTTTCATAACTTGAAGAGGGGAAAACGTGGGAGGAGGCTGCATTTCTGGATTTCTCTCATCCCTTGGAGTTCGTGAAGGAGATGAAGGCTTGGAAAGAGGAAGAACTACAATCTTAAGAGATTTTCATCAAATTTGCTAAGTTTTCCATTTCCCCTTTCATTTTCTGGAATGTCTCCATATTGTATTGTATTTGTATTGTGTCTGAATATGTGTAACTAAATCTGAATTGGTTGAGGGTGATTTCAAAGCCCTTGATATGGTGTTTGTGAGTTGATTGTGCAAGAAGTTATTATCCAATTCTCTAATTGAAGTTGCTTGTATTTTCCCATGTTTAATGCTTATGATTACTTGCTGATTGTATTTGGGTGGCCAACTGAATATAATCTGGATATTGTCTATTGCTAGACTAGAAATCTTGATCCGTAATTGTCTTGAATTTCTAATCATTAGTAGCAAAATTGTGATCAGAGATTGCAATTGGAGAATATAACCTAAGTTAAATAATCCGAGCTTGTGTGTTTATTGCTTAGATCAACCTGTCTTTCTTTTCATAATGCATCCATTGAATTAAATTTAGAGAGCTTGTTCTAGGTTGTTTAATGGATAGAGATTAAATAAAGAGCCTGTTTTATTTAACAACAAAGTAATGGAAAGATTGGGATAACAGAGCTTGTTGTTATCTACGGTTGATAATTTCAATGCTGTAATTGGATGACAATTCTACAATTAATTCGCAAATCCATATCTTGTGGTAGAGAATGATCCCTTAACCAGGTTTCCCTCATTGATTTTTCAATCCGTTTAAATTTGCATTGTGTTATTCTTCCTTTGCCTTTGCATTAAGTTTAGTTAATCAACCAACAAAACCCCCCATTTATTCTGTTTTTACTTTCGAATAACAAATTCAATTAGAATCAATCCTCGTGGGAACGATATCTTACTCATCATTTTATTACTTGTGCGACTAGTATACTTGCTAGTTTCGAACGCATCAGTTACAAGTGATTAGGTGAGAATGGCTCTATACACATACACACTTGAGGAATTGAAGTGAAGCAAAATTAATCTTTGAGATAAAATTCTTGATCAAGTGCATTATTTTGAAGTTTTCCTTGGGTTATAATTATGTACAATCTTTGAGGCCTATTTGCAAGTTGAAGCATTTGTGTGTTTTAATTTTTCTATGATTCTGTTTCGGTTTAGTTTTGTTTCACATCGTTGTAATTGCTCGAGGACTAGCAAAGTCTAAGTTTGGGGGAATTTGATAGGTGTTTATTTATGTATTACTTTCATATCAATTCGTCTATGTTTCTTTGCTATATTCCTTGGTATTTTTATGTTTTTGTGTGGTTTTAATGTTTGTAGGAGTTTTGGAGCAATTTGCACAAAAAATGGAGTAAAACCCTTCATTTTCACCTCTGCTAGTCAGTGATCTTCTCGGATTTAATTGTATTGATATACAATGAACCCGATGACATGTTATATACCGTTGGAAAGCTCTCGAAGTCTATTTTCTAGAGAAATTTACGGTTCATGAATTCATTCAATGTACCAAAAGTTATAATCAAAACAGTGTGAGAAGTGTAGAAATAAAATTTCACAAATCTCTGTAGCATGTATAATACGGGGCACTGTAGTAGGTTACTGTAGCAGAGTATATAAACACATTTTAGGGTTTTATTCTGATAACTTGAAGAGGAGGAGAACGTGTTAGAGGCTGCATCTTTGGATTCCTCTCATCTCTTGGAGTTCTTGAAGGAGATTGAAGGCTTGGAAAGAGGAAGAACTACAAATCCTAAGAGATTTCATCAGATTTGCTAAGTTTATCATTTCCCTTTCATCTTCTGGAATTTTTATGTATTGTATTGTATTTATGACATTTTTGAACATGTGTAACTAAATCTGAATTGGTTGAGGGTGATTTCAAAGCCCTTGATATGGATTGTGTGAGTTGATTGTGCAAGGAATTGTTATCCAATTCTCTAATTGAAGTTGCTTGTATTTTCCCATATCTAATGCTTATGATTGCTTACTGATTGTATTTGGATTGGCCAACTGAATATAATCTGTTGTTGTCTATTGCTAGATTAGAAATCTTGATCCGTAATTGTCATGAATTTCCAATCATTAGTAGCACAAGTGTGATCAGAGATTGCAATTGGAAAATACAACCTAGGTTAAATAATCTGAACCTGTGTGATTATTGCTTAGATCAACCTATCTTTCTTATCTTAATGCTTCCATTGAATTAAACTCAGAGAGCTTGTTCTAGGTTGTTTAATGGATAGAGATTAAATAAAGAGCTTGTTTTATTTAACAAAAAAGTAAGGAAAGATTGGGATAACAGAGCTTGTTGTTATCTACGGTTGATAACTTCAATGCTGTAATTGGATTACAATTCTATGTTAATTCACAAATTCATATCTTGTGGCAGAGAAAGAACCCTTAACCAAGTGTCTCTCATTGATTTTTCACTCCATTTTACTTGTGTTGTGTTATTGTGCATTTACATTAATATTTCATTTAGTTAATCCATCAACAAAACCCCCCCATTTATTCTGTTGTTGCTTTTGAATAACAAATTCAATTAGAATCAATCCTCGTGGGAACGATATCTCCTTATCACTTTATTACTTGTGCGACTAGTATACTTGCTAGTTTTGAACGCATCAGTGGGGGTAATGAGGTAGAAAGTGAAGAAGACTTAGAAGATGATGATAGCTCCCATTACTAGAGTGAAGCTGAGAACTTTGAGAAACTCATAAGTAGTTTAGATGATGAACTGGGCAGTTCTAAAATGGCTAGGCCCATAAACTGAATAAATTTGCCCTTGGCTTAGAAGGAGAGATTGTCTTTAGGGTGGATCAGACATTTAGTAATTATAAATAGTTTAGGGAGGTGCCTAGAGAGTACGTAGTGCGAAGTGGGATTAAGCTGAAAAGGATTAAAAATGACAGAGATAGATCACTTGTAAGTGTGTTACAAAGGGCTGCCCCTGGAGGATTCATTCCTCCAAAACACAAGACTTTATTACCTTCCAAATTAAGACCTGTTACCCTATCCATTAGCGTCAAAAGGTCCCTAATACCCCTGAGTGCACTTGTCTTTGGAAGCTAAGAAATATAAGGACAATTTTAGGGACAATCCTAACCTTAGTATTGAATGGTTAGAAATGGACTTGAAGAGGAGATTTGGGCTTGAACCCTAAAAATAGAAAATGTATAGGGCTAAGATGAAAGCCCTTAATGTCATAGGTGAAGACCATATGAGGGCTCTTAATCTGTTGCATAAACATGCAAATATAGTGAAACTCACAAACCCTAGGCCCTCTGTCTTTGTTAGGGCAGATGCAAATATGATTAATGCCACCCCAAAATTTCAAGGTTTTTTCATATCATTTCTAGCCAAGAGAGTTGGGTTTGTAGAGGGATGTAGGCCATTTATTGGAATTGATGGGTGTCACCTTAAGGGCCCAATGGGAGGGGTGCTTTTATTTGCTGTTGCCATTGATGCTAATAATGGCATGTATCCCTTAGCATTAGGAGTTTGTGAGGTTGAGTGTTACTCCACATGGAACTGGTTTCTAGGCCATTTAGGAGAAAACATAGGAGGGGTTGATGGATGTGGATTGCCTATTACTTTTGTGAGTGATAGACGAAAAGGAATTATTAATACTTTAAATGAAAAATGGCCATATGCACCTAGTAGGTATTGTGGTAAACACTTGTATGATAATTTTAAGAGACGTCGCACAAGACCTAGTTTGCAAGAGTTGTTTTCGATGGCCTGCAAGGCTGTAAATGCTAGTGATTTCCACTTTACCATGGAAAAGATCAAAGCTATGGATGGATCTGCATATGAATATTTGGCAACCATTCTCCAAACCAGTTGGAGCAAGCGCGCTTTTGATGAAAGGGTCAGGGTAGACCATCTAACCAACAACATCATAGAGTCATTCAATTCATGGGTCAACAAACATTGAAGTCAAACATATTTGAGTATAATTGAGGATATTAGCAAAAAGATCATGAAGATAATGCAAAGAAACTAAGTGGGCAATTTTAAATATCGTATTATTAACTTTATTTTAAATATGCTAGTTTTCATTAATAACATATTACCTAATATCTATTTGATTTTTTTTTTAATTGAATAGGTTTCGTGAATGTATGAGGTGGCATTTAGATGTGGGACTCAAAATTAGGACAATTAGAGAGGGAAATGGGCTAGGGTGATGGAAGTCATGTGGTGTGGTTCATTGGAGTTTAAAATTGTAAATAGAGGGGGAGTTCACATTATGAGGTTGAATGAAGGATTGCTCATGCGAGTTGTTTTAGGTATCAGGAATCCTATGTGTACATGCAACTGCATATGCAAATGAGAGGACGGTGGATGTCCATTAGTTTGTGGAGAAGATTATGTTGAGAGATCAATATATTACTACATACAACTACCACATCCACCCAATACCAGATCAGAGTGAATGCCCAGAGGTGCTTTGCAACAATCTAGAGGCTCCCAAGATCAGATGCAAGGCAGGAAGACCAAAGAAAACAAGGAGAAGGGCATCAAATGAAGGTCGTCAGCTTCAAACTCTTTACACACAATGAAATGTAGAAATTGTGGCAGTTTTAATCATAACGAAGGAACTTGCAAAGCTATACCACCCACTAAGACAGAAGGTTTTTTTAATTATACGTCATAAATTTCTAATCTTACTTTCATTGATTTTAATTATATGTCATAAATTTCAACATCTCGGCAAGTTGCAGCAACATCTTAACACCCTTCATCATCCTCTCAACAACTAATGCAACCATCTCAGCAGTTAATAGGATGCTCAACACCACTATCATCACAACAGTCTATTGGGTCAAGCATAATAAGGAGAGGGAAAGGTAAAATATGATCTTTCATCAGTTTTGTTCAATTATTTCTTCTACATCTCTCTTTCTTAACTTATTTACTTTCTTTATCATGCAGTAACAAGGTGGTTCTTAAACCAAGGAAATAAAAAACAATGAGGCAAAGGCATATTGTTGGGTATGAGTGATAGTAAACCTTTTAAAGATAATATTTTGGAAGATGCATTGGAACTGTCAAATGTATTTTAGAGGATGCATTAGCTATGATAGGTATATTGTGCATGATGTCATTGTGGTTGCTATTTATTTTGTAAAAATACTTGATAGGCATTTACCATGTAGCTGATATTTTTGGTCAAACTTGTGAATATTGTGCTATATTTGGCACCTTTCAAGGGCTACATAAAGCATAATATTTGAACACAAACTGGATGAATGTTTATGCCCAACTAAATATCAATTTTGTCTAATGAAATATACCTATCATCATTTTTTTTGAAATGTTGTGTGTTACCCCATAATTGCTCTCATTGTGCATTTCATGTTGATTAAAACGAATCCATTGCATGAATTTTACAAGGCATGCAACTAAAAATAGTAGGATCATGTAGACTAGGAACTTCTTCATCATGCCAATATTCTTCAATTGTACATTCATTTCTAGGATAATTTCATTGCTGCTAACCAAGTGCTTTAAATCAGATTGCATCTCTCTCATAATAGGGTTAGTTTCATCCATTTCTTGACCATGACAACATTGTTCATTCATATCAAACTTTTCATTATCAAGCTCCTACCATCTATAGAAGTTGCATGTTCCAGTCCTGCATGCAAAACATAGCTTACCTGGATTCTTTAAAGACTCAGATATCATAACACGACCCTTGCACCGCATTTGTGTCTTCTATTTTTGAATTTTATTGTGTTGCCATTTACCATTTTACTTGTAAGATTTGTATTGATTGAAGTTGAATGACTTGAAGTTGATTGACTCATTGGGAATATGTTTTGTGAATGAATTTTTGTCGTATTATTGATGTGGATGATAGCAAATATGGTTAACTGTAGCTGTGTATTTGATGTGTTGCTGTGTAAGAATGCTTCTAGTTGTGTATTAGATGATATGTTGTAGTTTGTGAATTTTTTGTTATGAGAATGATTTAGTGGTAGGACTAGAAAAACATCATTGAATGAATGCATGTGTGAGATGAATATGGACGACCACTTATACTGTAAAGAATCGTGTTGTTTTTGGGTAGGACACAGACAGCAACAACTACTTCTAACGGCTAATCCAATGGCTTTTAGAATTTTAAATTTGTGAGGGAGTAAAATCATATCTTCATGCGTCCAAATGGCAAAGGATAACTATATTAATTTTATTTTATTATGGGTAAAATGGCCATTAAACGCCGTCTTTTTAACTTAATTTCTGCACGTGTTTTAAAAAGATCTGTTAGGGGTATTTTGGTAATTGGATGGAAATTGGATAGAAAAATAATGGCTTTTAAAGAAAAACTTAACAGAAGGAAGGTCGATGATGACTTTTCAATAGGATAGGGGTATACGCTAATACAAAAGGGAAATTAACATTGTGACCCCTTTCTATTGGCTGAAGTAACAGTCTGCCCCTTACTTTTGGATAAGTAACATAGACACCCCCAGATTCCATCTGTCGTTAGAGAATCTGTTAAGAAAATTACACTGTGACTCCTTTCTTTTAGCTGAAGTACAGTCTACCCCGCACTTTTGGATAAATAACATAGACACCCCCAGATTCCATCTACCGTTAGAGAATTTGTTATCTTAGCTAGAATCTCTTGTGTAAAGACTTAACTATCCTTATTTGTCTTATTTATCAACAATTTTATATTGTGAAGTTTTCTATTGACGTAAATTAAAGAAGAAAAAAGTTGTTATTATGTCAGTAAGTGGAAATAATAAGAATTAAAAAATCAAAAAGTATATTTTATACAAAAACTAAAAATCTAATGAATAAAGTATACTTAATTTTAACATTGTATTAAATTGCATTACATAGAATTGAGTAAATTTTATACTGTATTTGATTTGTCATTGTATTGTATACATGTTAAATAATACTGTGTTTAATAAAAGACTGTATTATAGTGTATTAATTTTTTATTCTAAATTAAAATAATTTACAACCAAAATCATAAAAATTTTTAATAAAAAATAAAAATTCATAAATTGAAATTAATAATTATTCTAAACTTCAATAAATTTAAACTTTTATTTATAAAAAAGATTAAAAATATTTAACTAAATACGTAAACACATAAATATGCAATTAATTATTTTAATTATTTTTAATATTTAATTGTTTCAATTAAATTTTATTTAATGTAAATAATATATTTAATTTTATAATTTCTCTCTCTCTCTTTTTACTTTCCCTTTCTTTTTGTCTCTTGTTGCTTCAAGACTCAAGTTGCAGAGTCTTTACTTTCCCTCAACTGCTATATCACCAGGCAGTTGAAGTTGATTTGAAAAAAAAGAAATAGAAAAAATATTTGTGTGCTGCTTATGTTTTTTGTTGATTACTCTATAATAGATTGTTTCAGATATGGAAATGAGCTGCTATGTGAGAGCTTTGCTCGTTCTTGTGTTTGCAAATAAGATATATGAGCCCATATTGACTTCTTTATTTATTAGATTTTTAGTTTTTGTATAAAATATACTTTTTGATTTTTTAATTCTTTTTTTTTCACTTACTAACATCATAACAACTTTTTTCTTCTTTAATTTACGTCAATAGAAAGCTTCACAATATAAAATTATTGATGAATAAGACAAATAAGGGTAGTTAAGTCTTTACACAAGAGATTCTAGTTAAGATAATAGATTCTCTAACGGCAGATGGAATCTGGGGGTGTCTATGTCATTTATTCAGAAGTGCAGGGCAGAATGTACTTCAGCTAAAAGAAAGGGGTTACAGCGTAATTTTTTTAACAGATTCTCTAACGGCAGATGGAATCTGGAGGTGTCTATGTTACTTATCCAAAAGTGGGGGGCAGACTGTTACTTCAGCCAAAAAAAGGGGGTCACAGTGTTAATTTCCCTAATACAAAATGGTAAAAGTTGTCTTTTACGTGTAATTTCGTTAAAAGATGGGATTACTTTGTGATAATCTTTCAATAAAATATTAATGTTAACTATTTTATATATATGGTATTCAAAATTTTTGTTTAAGTTAGTATATGTTATCTTATGTGATATTGGTATGTAAATATTTTAATAAATGAGATGAGAGGGAATGAACTTAACCATATGATAGGACTCGCACATTTAATCATGAACCATATTTAGTCTAGAACACTATAACAAATGAAGAATGGAAAGTACTCTATTACTATTGATGCATAAAAATGGACTAATCAAAGGATATGTGGATTGAGACCTATTCACTTGTCATTTAATAAGAGATGAACCTCTTGAAGATCAGTGATCCACTTCTTGAATTGAGAATCGATGTGCTCGAAAAAAGATCGTCCTCATCAGGAAATGTCTATCTTAGTCGAGAGTCCACCTTGGTTGGGATCTTGTTGCCGAGAGTGCTCCTCCTCGGACTATCTTTGTGACTAGCATTACAAGAAGATATCTTCGGTGGGTTTGGCGAGTTCTAAGCTGCAAAACTATCCAAACACATTAAAGGATGCTGGTCTCCTTGGCGTGAACCTTTCGACGCTCAAGTCAACCATAGCAGGATAATAAAACAGTACAATGTAAAGGGAGAGTAAGTGAGAATGGTTGGGAGTCATGAATAGTATCCAATGAATAGTGATCGATGAATGGTTATGACGCACAGTAGTTGTGAACAATGCTATGAATAGTGGTTGTGAATAGTAATCATGAACGGTGACAGTAAATAGTGATTATGAAACAGTTACGATGAGCAGTATTGTAAATAGTGGTAGTGAATATTAACCACCAGCATGGACTTTCTCTTCCAAAATTCTCTCTCTCCCCTATGTTCTCTCTTGGTGGTTGCATAGGCTTTCTCCAAGTCTCTCCTTTTTATAAGATCCTTAAGATAAGATCAAGATCCCTTTTTTCAAGCATAAAGTGACCCTTTTATAGTCCTTTTACACATGTGAGAGATTTAAGCTATCCGATTAGTGCCAAGTATATAGCTCTCATGAAGGCTTAAAAAGGGTTGTTTTGTAATATTAGCCACTCACAATTACTATGGAAAATATATCCGTTGTCCATATTTTATTCTACATAATATGTTATCTTATTGATATGAAAATATTAAGTTGATATAATTAATGATATGTCAATGGCAGAATACGGTATTTTAAAACGCAAAGTGTGAGATACTACATAAGTTATATATTATTATTCTTGTGAATGATATGAAATTTATATGAGAATAAGGGGTGGTTGCTTTTTTGGCTACGAGTATGAGTTTTACGTTATTCTCAGACTTCATATACTTTTAAAATGTTTCTTTTTCTGATTTAAGACTTATGGTCTGTTTGTTTCGGCTTCTTCAAGTAGATCTTATCGAAGTAGAGCTTATAAAAATATAACTTTTATAAAATATTTATAGTTGTTTGGTTGGATAAATATACAAGTACTTATTGATGTTAAATTACAAAAATTATTTTATTTTAGAAAGGAAGAAAATTGTACTTCTAAAATATAGTAAGAGTATATTTGATATTCTACAATTTTGAAAATCTCAAAAAGAGCTTTTCCTAAAAGCCTCAATTTTGAGCTTCTTCTAAAAGATATAAAACAACTATTTTTTAATCATCCATAAGTCTTTCTTAGGTACCAATCAAATAACTTAAAAGAATTTTAAAAAAGCTTTTGACATTAAAAAAGCTCTTTTAGCTAACAGAGAGGCTGAAACAAACACGCTATTTAAAACAATTTCATCTTGGAAAAAGTTAAATATTTTAGCTTTTAATTTGAATGCAAATGTTTGAATGACTTGTATCATTCTTAATTCTCAAAATCACCTATAACTAATTCATTTATTACATTTTATATGTGACTTCTATAAAAGAATATATAGTTATATAAATACATATATAATTATAACATAAATTATTATTATAATAATTTCGAAAAGTAATAAAATATTTAAAATTATAAAATTAAATATTTAAATACTTCAATATTAATTTTTTCAAAGTATTAATTTATAAATATTTTTAATATGCCAAAAAACACAATTGAAAACATTATCAAACAATCAGGATATAAATAAAAAATACTAATTTTAGTATTTTAATTCAAATATTAAAATAATAAAAAATATAATTTAGATTTATATATTCAAACATTTTCAGACTTAATTTAATTTAGAATTATTAAAATTTAATAAAAAGGAAAAAAAAAACCACCCCCTAGATGTATACGAGTGAAGTAAATTAAGAGAGTAAATGATATAAATGAAATGGGAAAAGTAAAATTCATTTAGCGTTTCTTCATTTCACTTTATAAAACTGTTGGAGATCCTGCAGACTCGATCAAACTTTTCAATTTACGCAGATCGGGCAACGGGTAACTTTTTCTTCGGTTTGGCTACATGTGATCGATTTCGGGAGTTCTGTGAACCATCTCGGCTTCTTGGGTCTGCAGAGATACCAGACACGACATGTGGGCTTCTCTGAGGTTGACCAGATCAAGAGATGCTTGTGGTGGCTTCCTCTTGGTAAAACCGTGAACACACAAGCTCATAGACCTCTGCGGTTTTTGCTCCATGTGTAACCGTGCGTGTGTATGTGTTCAGGCTTAGGTTGTATTATAATTACTTCCGTGATTTCACCAAATTAGACATGGAATTAAATTAGTTGTCACCTTTACGGTGTCCAAAAATTAATGTCCAACTTTAATTGAAAAGGAAACCAATTAGGGAACAAATATAAAAAATGGCTACACACACACACACACACACATATATATATATATATATATATATATATATATATATATAAAAACCTATCAGATAATTAACTAATTAAAACTACTTTAGTTAAGAGTGTTTTTATTCATCCCTAATTTTTGAACTCATTAGACCCCATTTTTTCATCTCTTAATAGTTAACTATTTTATCCTCAAATAAAATTTCTAGAAAGATAAAACTCTTATACATGTATTTTATAATCCCTTGGGACATGTTTATACGCAACATTGTATAGTATAATATTGTACTATATAGTATTACATTATATAGTACTAAAAATAATGTTATATTAAAATTATATGGTGTTTGATATACTCATGTATTGTATTAATTTACACAAAAAAGTAAAAATTATTTTCAAAAACGATATACAAAGTATAAATATATATTTAGTTTATTTATAAAATTAGTTTTTTAGTAATTTATCGAATAGTTGCTAATTGTTGAAAAAATTATTTGGGGTGCAATGCCCCCACTGGACCTATTACATAATTCGAGTTTATGGTGGTATGCTAGGTACCAATTGGTCCAACGGGGGCAGTGGACCTCGAGTGTCACCCAGTGGAGGCGGTGACTCCCTTCATCCATTCTTTATTTTTAGAAAATAAATTTTAAATAAATTTAATTTTATAATTTATCTATTAAATACATCTTTATTTATTTTTAAAATTTTAAAAATTAAAGGGTATTGTTGGATATATAGAATTTTATAGGGATAATTTTGATATTTTTTATTAGTGCTATACAATGTAATACTAATGTCATGGATTAGCTTTACATAATTTAATACAATGTTGATGCATCTAAGGGTTGTACTTTGTATTAATTAATACTATACTAAATTAGCACCAAACACATATATTACACTATTTAATACAATATAGTAAAATAGTACTAAACAGTGTCACGCACCAAACATACCCTTAATTCTCTTAGGTGGTTTAATTTCTTAACTTGTTTTATACACTTTTAAATCTTCAACATCAAATTTTTTTTGAATTATATTTATGTTTATTTGACAAAAATTTATTATCCTGGGGGACATAAAGAAAGAAATTGTGTGATCATGAAGAGAATACATGATGAACCAACAAAATTTAATCAAAGTTTCATTTTTTTTAACACAGATTTGTAGGCATATAAACATGTTATCAACAAGAGACCCAAAGAAATACAACTATGATAACAAGAAATCAATAGAAGACCATACAAAATTGCTACCAAAAAATTCCCACACACGGCCTCTGTTCAATATCATTTTTATCTATTTTCCTCAAGTTTTTTTCCCCCAAGTGAGCAAATAGTGGAATCAAAAGATGAAAATAAAACCCAATAAAACAAGAGACCAGAGAACAACCTCACAATGAAAATTAAGTTCCAATATTAATTCAAGTCTAACATTCATAAATTATCTGCTGAAAGAAAAATTATTGAGTATTTAATTTAAACTAAGTGAAGAAGAAATAATATTGTAGGCTAAATATCACATATGAGTAATGAAAATTAGATTAAGATTGAAGAAGAAGTAGGGTAATCTAGGAATTAAGTAGAGATTACTGAGAGAATAATACAAATTTAAGATTTTTAATAGGGTGAACTAAGAAATGGGGTTTGGAGAGTTCAAAAGTGGGCGTTGAATAGAACCACTCTTTAATTAATTGCATAGCCCAAAACAAACACTCTCCTTTGGTTTATCAGTCAACATCTATCCTTTTTTCTTTTCTTGCTTTAAAAGACAAAGCAACTTTATTAGCTAGGGCCGCTTGCAAATTAGCCATACCGCTAGTCTTATTTAATAAATGGCCTTGTAAAAACCAACCCAATTAAATCAATACTTTAATTTCTCATTCCAATCCAAGTTCAATTTAATGAAAGAGCTAACTAGGGAACCTTAATAGAGATAGTTAATTACGAGCTCCAATGAAAAAAATCTATAACCCTTTTATCTCATATATGTAGTCGGCCTAGTTTATTAAATATGGCCTATTCCATTAAAAAAGCCTAGAGTTGCACTCTTGAATTAAATTTTATTTTTAATAGAAAACTCAAAAATTTAATCTGATTTAATTATTTTTTTTACGTTTATCGATTGAGCAACAGATTTACATAAATATCCTCATATAACACCACTAATTAGAGCTAGAAAAATTATCATTTTACCCATCTAATTACGTCTTTACCCTAGAGTGCAATTTTACATCAACTGAATGAATAAGACTTAATCTATTAAGTCTTTAATTTAATGAACCTTCCTCATTATATGCTTGGCCAAGATTTTCATTCAAAGCCTTGTAAAACTTACTAGGTAGTATTCCTTAAAACATGCAGAGTCATGAATTCCATATCTATGGAATAGTGTTCTATAACCTACAGATCTTATAATCCCGACTAGCTAAGCTATATATCTTAAAATAAGATCTCACTTTTTAATCTAATTAAAGATCATGCCTACTGTGAGTAGGGCTTCCATCCCGCCCCAATCGTTTGGCACTGCTTTTCTAAGTTACCTCAGAACCACTTTTTTAAGTACCTTTTGGAGACTTAGAGGGCCAAATGAATCAAGTCAGAAAGACAAGATCCGGCGATATATCAGAGTCGCCATCCGGGTAATTAACCATAGGAAAAATTGGATGATGATAGCCGATCCCTTGCTTCTGGATATAACTACCTATCAGCCCTTCAAAGTTGAGTTTGGGAAGTTAGGTATAGGTTACCGCCACCTGGATGTTAGTCCGACCTCCATTAGGGTTTATTGAATTCTAAGTTTTGAGTCACTAATGCTATTCTATCTTAATCCTAAATTTTATTATGCACACACAACTACATTTTAGCTAGTTTTATTATGCACATAAAACTATATTTAAGCTTGTTATTCCAAGTAAGGTGAACAATTTTTTATACATACATAAAAAGGAAAGGAGAATTGATTACATAGCCATCAAATATGGGGCAATGGGTAAGTGTTACAATAATTCAAATGATATTGCAATAATTTAAATGTTACCGTAAGCTAAAGGAGTTCAACCTTAACCTTTATCATCAAATAGAAGCATTAGCAATGACAAGCATGATTAAACTAAATATTATATCATCAACTAAATGAAGCATACCATTAATCATGGTGTTTATACTAATCATGCATCAATAACATTAATTAGCGATGCTAAACATGCATAATCAATCACTAATTAGCCGCATAATTTAATCACTGATCATCGTATAATTAACCACTAATTAACACTAATCATGGCATGACAACTAATTAACTACGTAATTAACTACTAGTAATCAAACTAAACATGGCATAATTAAACTACTAATTAACTATAAATCCTAAGCTAAATATGGCATAATTAAACTTACAAATAAAACATAAATAAAACACAAATTTAAATATGAGAAAAGGCCCTTAGGACCTTACATAACTCTGATCACTATCAGAGGAAGAATCCTGACTATGAAAAACATCAAAATGCTCATTTTCTAGGTATTTTTGCCCCAAAATCTGTTTGCCTCGAACTGAGAGTTGTCGCTTTTATATAGGCCCAAGTTGGCCAGAAAACAGGCTCTTTTCCTGATGTGGGATTGTATCAAGAGGCACACACTTATAGTCATATAGGCGCACAACTCTATTAAAGGTGTGAAACCCTAAAGGTGCTTTTGCGTTGCCTCTTTATGGCTAGAGGTGCTCGTGCGTCGCCTCTTGTGGTTATAGGCACTCGTGCATCGCCTCTTGTGTCTAAAGGTGCTTGTGTAAGGCCTGTATTACTAAAGGCGTGCACCTTAAGGACTAAGGCCGCTAGCCCTAATGTGGACGAGGCTTTCATCCTACTAGAGTCATAACGACCTCGGCACTGTGTCTAGAGTCACAACTATTAAACACTAACTAAATATGGCAATAAAAGCAATTAAAGAAACTAAACTAAAGCATTACTCCTAAAACATGCTTCTAAACAATCTAAACATGCTGCTAACAAAATATCAAAAAAAAAAAAAAACAAAGAAAAGAATTAAGGAACTAGGCCCTAAGTTCTGTACCCTTTTCAAGGGTAATTACCTCACTTTCAAAGCTTGAACTTGAAGAAAGCTACATTCCTAAGGCTTTTTGAAGAAAACCTGGACTAAGGCAAAGTGTTTAGGAATAAATTTTGAGTCTACTTGACCAATTCCTCATATGTCTATTAGCCTTAAGGCTATATGATAATTTTGATGATAATAATGCACATTGATTCTTTGAGGTATTACTAATATGTTTATTTATGTGCAAGAATAAGATCAATGAAATACTTGTAAAATCAACAAGAGGCTCATTAAAATAAAGTGAAAATGAAGTGTTAAAGCTAAGGAGAAGACTATATGTTAAAGGCACCAAAGAGAAGACTATATGTTAAAGGCACCAAAGTTTAAGAACAAGGTTTGATTCAAGGAATGTGACACATGAGCAATGTTAAATCAATTGGTCATATATTTCTCTATAAATGTTCAAATGATGTGAATCTTGAGACTTTAGGAATCTTACTTAATTAATAACATTTTACATTTTTTAAAGAAATTTAAATTTCAAGTGAAAGGTTGTCCAAATCATCATGAAAGTTAAAGGACAAACAAAATCAGCTAACATGAGCACTGAATGTTGTTTTGGACATATCTTGAGCTAGAGATATCCAAATGACTTGATTCTTAATGCGTTGGAAAGATGATTTAATGGAACACATTTCATATGTTTTGATGAAATTCAAATTTCAAATGAAAGGCTAACATAATGATCATGCAAGTCGGTGGACTGATATAAGAAAGAAAAATCAACTAACATGAGCAGCAAATGGTCTTTTATCCATATCTTGAGCTAGAGATATCCAAATGACTTGATTCATAATGCGTTGGAAATCTTATTGAAATATGTAGATCTTTTATTTTTAAAATTTTTTAAATTTCAAACAGAACATTAATAAAAATGGCTGACAAGATTATAGTTTTTATGGGGGGTAGAAAATTTGGAGTTGATGTCTTCACTTGATTAAGTTCACCTCATTTACCTATAAAAGGAGCCCTTCTCCCATCATTCAATAAGAATAGATGAAGAAAAAAATAAGAGAAATATCAAGTTTAGAGAGCATTTATATTCTTTATCTACTCTTTGAAGAGAGTTGTACTTTTATTGTAAACAATTTTTTTTTGTTCTTGCATTGTGGTGAGAGTGAGATCATTCTTGTAAAGGATAATAGTTATCCTTGAGAGAACTCTTGGTGTGGTGTTATCAAGAGTTAAACAATTGGGAGAGCTCTTGGTATGGTGTTATCAAGGGTTGAAGGAAGAAGTCTTGGTGAGGTTGTTCATCAAGCAAGCTGTAAAGAATTCTACAACTTAGTGGAAAGCCTAGCTTGTAGAGCAGCTAGGAGCCCGTGGACATAGGCAAGGTTTGCCGAACCACATAAATTAATATTGCACTCTCTCTATCCCTATCCTCTTTAAATTTACTTGCACTTGTGATTGTTTATTATTGTTATTCTCTTGATTGCATCTTAGATAACTTCTAATTTCATCTTCATCACTTTTATTCCCAAAGAAAAGAGTGAACTAATTTTGATCTTTTAAGAAAAATTTTATAAATCTGTTTTTATAAATAAAAACCTAATTCACCTCCCGTCTTGGGTTGCCATAAATGGGTCAACAATGTCTTCTATGCTTAATACCAAAAGTCATAAGTGTTTATATTGGTGAACTGTAGTAGTGCAAGCATAATTTTTCTATGTGGGATCCTGAGAGTACGCGTGCACCTACCTCATTGTGTAGGTGCTGTGCCTGGGTGGTTTTGGAAGAGTCTAGAATCTTCCAAGGTAGGCAACTCTAGGCAGTATAGGCGTGCGCCTATTATGCCTGCTTGAAATTGTGGGCCTTTAGTAAGAAAGCACAATTGGATTGAGGTTTCTAGATTCCACTGGGAATAATGCTAAGTTTTGGTTTCTGAAGATCTGAGTCCTACTGGAGAAAAAGTTGTTTTAATTTTTCTTGGCACCAATGGATAATGAGTTTTGAGCTTGAACTCCACTAGGATGCAACTTGCTTTTGACTAAGAACTAGATATGGTTGCACTGGGGTTGATTTTGGGAAATTGAACTCTACCGAGGATGATCAAATTCTAGGAAGGAATTTTTTTTTTTGGAAGAAAGGGTGGCTCCATTGAGGAAAATATTTGTTTTTAGAAATATTAGGCTCCACTGGGGATGATCGGATTTTATCGAGAATAGATTTGGAATTTTGTTTGAAGGAAAAGATTAGCTTCATTGGGGATGATTGAACTTTTCTGTCAGAGATAGATGAACTCCATTGGGGATGATTGATTATTAAGGGGATTGATGAGCTCCATTAAGGAGGGGATCTTGAACTTTTTTGAATTTTTGATGGATTTTTTGGGGACTTAGACATTGTCATGAAGGCCTGTCTGGTCATTCTCTAAATCGAGGTGAATCGAGGTGCTAATGTGGCTTTTGAAATCTGAAGGGCTTTTAGAGTCCCTTTAGATCTTGTTGGGGTTTACTTGCAAGAAAAGTAAGTTGTTAGACTTCAAGGGACAAAAGGAAAATTTTGCTTCATACTCGCGAGGAATAGGCGTGCATCTATTCTGTAGGATATTCAAATCCTTCGTGTTCCCTTCTCTCTTATTTGCGCAAAAGACCTCATTTTCCCTAAACGATTTTCTCTCAACCCATAAAACTCAAAACTCTACTAATCTTCATATGGATGCCCAACAACAGCCGACCAATCCCTCCCAATCAGAGAATTAGCCTGTCATCATCGATTTGCTATTGGTAAAACCAGAATGGAATGCAACACTGAAGAGGCTTCCAACAAATCAGGAGCCTCTAATTTTGGCGAATCGGGATAGACACCTCACTACTTTGGTAAGTTTCCTCTCTTTTCACTTTGTTTTGTTTGCTTTTTTGTGGGTTTTTTCCATTTTCCATTTTTTGCAATTGTTGGATGAACAGGCATCCACCTATTTTATCTGAAGGTAGGAGACAACGAAAAAGGCATGTGCCTATTTGAGTAAGGCATGGTGCTTATTCTTTTCATTTTTTGCTTCTGGTCATGTCTAGGCATGCACCTTTAGTTGGATTAGGTGTTTGCCTTTTGTGAATGGGTGTGCGCCTTTTTGTTCTAGGTGTGTGCTTGTTCTTAGTGGGAGTCTGCCTATTATGCATTATTTTTTGATGCCTTTTTTGTTTTGCTTTCTTTGTACTCTCTTGTGACATCTTTGCTCACCTTCTGTACCATGTTTCTTTCCTTGTAGGCTGACCGCACCTACAAGTGCGAGGGTTCCCTCGCCAAAGCTCGCACATGGTACAACAGGATCTATAACAAGAACGTGAAGAGGAGCATAGATTGGTGCAGGTTTTCTACCTTCCTCAACTGTCTCCTGATGAGGTGAATATGCATTGATAGGCATGCTCTTTCTACTCTTATTGAGAGGTGGATGGATACCACCCATGCCTTCCACTTCAACTTTGGTGAGATGACCATCACTCTGTTTGATATGGCTGCCAAACTGGGCATTCCTTGCCAATGGCTCCCAGTTCCATTTGATTATTATTTACTGACGACTCTACATCGTGATGAGATCATTGTAGAGCTCCTAGGCCCTGAGGTTATGATGAGAGACACCCATGCCATTTCTTATGAGAAGCTGACCAAGTATTGGCAACAGTGTGATGATGATGAGACAATTGCTATACCCAAGGAGAAGCAGCAGTTCACCTACGACTTTTTCTTCTTTTTATTGGCGACCACGCTTTTTGCTAACACCTCAAACCGTGATGAGTTCTATCTCCTTCTGATGTTGAAGGACTTGGATATGGTGAGCACATTTGATTGGGGGCAGGCTGCCCTAGCTCACTTGTACTTTTACCTTGATCAGGCTTGTTGGGGTAGTGAGGTTATGGAAGGCGTCCCTCTTATTATTGAGGTACATGATTTTTTCTTTTACCTTTCTTTCTTAGTTTCCTATTTTTCTGTTTTGGCTTTTATTTGTCTTTCTTTTGTAGAAATGATATGAGTTAAGGCTACTCCCTCCTCTTGGCTCTTAAAGCCAGACTAAGTCTTTCGCTTATAAGCATGATGACTCTCATAACGTCCATAGCTTTCATACCTTCACTCATTGCCTCATTTGGGACGATGTAAGAAAAAGAAAATTAAGTTAGTTACCATTGTTCTTTCTCTTTCAAGTACTTACCTATTTGTTTATAATTTAGCTGGGTGCATCGATATTGGTGAGCTACCCAGCTTCATTAGACCCGTGCTATAAGTGATGCTCATCTTCTTCTTCAGACCTATTTGATGATAGGCCCTTAGTGTGCCATGTGGCTTTTGGGTGATCACATGGTAGACTAGACTACAGGTCCTGGGAGGCACCGAGTTCCCTTTTCTCCCCCTAGCCTGATGATTAACATACCCTGCCTGGTTATTGAACCCATCTTTGAAGAGTACATAGTTGGGATTCTATTTGCTCGAGTAGGCTTCTGAACTATGCAATAGTCTTATAGAGACTGGGCACTTGTTTTCTCCTCCCTACATGCTTGAGGATGTATGATGTGATTAATGAGGCAGTTATTGTATTGGCAGGAGATGCTGGTGGTGGTAGAGGCACTGGTAGAGCTATAGGATGAGATGCCAATGGTGGTGGAGGTGTGAGTGGCAGTAGAGGTGCTAACGACCAAGCTTTTGGTTCTGCTTGACTCCTCTAACCAAGGATGTAGGAGGGCCAGGACTGACACTTCTAATGGAGTAGGCCTCTCTTCTGCTTCTAGGTCTTGGGGGTCTTTGTTGGGGATTACTAATCCTACCTTGATAGCTTTGTGCAGCTGTGTGGGGAGGATGGGATCATCCAGAGAGTACAGTTTCCAGGTGACAAGTCCATGGTGGCCTTTTTTGTTCCCACGGGCTTCACTCATGTAAGTTTTTTTTTTTTTTTGGGTGAGTTCTTTCATGATCTTTGGGCTTTTGTTCATGGATCTAACTTTTGCTCTATTTTTTAGGTTTCCTAGGATACAGTTAACCTTCTAGATCGACTGTATTATGCGATGAAGGAGTAGATTTACCAGTTATCCCTGCAGTATCAGGTAAATGACAATGCATCTTATGAAGTTATATGTATGCATAAATGTTCTCCTAACTTTCTTGTTTTTGGTTAGGCGACCCTTCGGAATAATTGCCTGACCATTTGGGAGTTAGAGCATGACTTGTTGGTAGCCCAAGGAGAGTCCACTGATGAGGAAGTTGAGAGGATGCTGGAGAAGAGTAGGCACCGGGGCTAGAGGTAGCTTAGAAAGGTGACCAGCCGATTGAGCAGGCTGATGATAAGGATCAGGGTGATGATGTTGATGATGAGGATCACGACGATGATTCTGAGGATGACGAGAAGGAGAGGAATAATGATTTTGATAGCACTGAAGAGGAGGAGACCAATGAGGAGCATGTTGGCGATGGCTAGAAGTAATTTTATCTTCCTAACTTCATTTATTTATTTTTGTTCATTTTTACTTGTATAGCCATAGGATCTTTTCTCTTGGACTTGGATTTGGGCACATTGCCCCCATTTTTGTATTTTGCATATGGATTGGGGCGCTTTGCCCCTAGTTTTGTATTTTGTACATATTTTTGATGATACATGAATAATTTCATTCATTTCTGCTTTTGCTTTGTTCATGAATACAGGTGGTATGATGTAAATTGGCCTTGTCTAACCTTTGTACAAAAATGAATCTTAAAGGCAAACTTTTCTATTTTGGCACGCTATAAGCATGGTGCCTATTTGGCACATAGCGTACATCTAATCATATAAGCACTCATCTGTAAGGGATCCCATATCTAATTTTGACAAGATTTGAGGCTTTCCTATCTCTAATAAAGTGTTAACCACTCCCCCCTTCATTCTTTGTTATCATATCATGGTTAAAGATGTAGAATGGCATTTGCTAGAGCCCAGTTGTCTTTTTTGGTCTAAGATATCTTGAATAGGTCAGACTGGATATCCCTTTTCTTAAGGCTGCAGTCAATTTTTAGGATCTAATTGATCATGTTTTTGGATTTAACGAGCAAGAGCTATGTCCATTATGTGAGGAATTTAATGCTATCATGGGCATCTTTGCATCTAGCACTGAAGAGATAGACACTTGAATTTTGAGTTTCAAGAATGAATGAAGAGCAAAAATAATGATCAAAATGCCCTTGGACGCAAAAAGAAAAGAGTTGAGGAAAAATCGATTGAAAGCTTTGAAAACCAACACATAAATTTGAAAAATCACATAAATAAATTCAGAAAGAATCTTATGATGAGTCATATACCGTCATGAACTTACAAATGTCTAGTTTTCATAGAATTTTATGGATCACGAATCAGAGTCAAATTAAAGAGTTATGCGTGATTGAACAGTTAAAGGTCTAAAGGGACTGCATTGAAAAAAATACAAAACTAAAAGGTTTGTGGGCCACAACCAACTGAAGGTTGTAGAACAGTTGGCCAGCGGTCCACTCACAGCCAGTGGGTGGTCCTCATATAGTCGACCAGTTGTTCCCTTTGTAACTTTGGAAAAATTCAATTGAAGCCTTCCTTTTTTTCTGTTTCTTTTTTCAACATCAACCCTTCACTATGAAAAGACCCCCTCTCCTCATTTTTCAAGACATTGAAATCCTCTTTTCTTCCTCTTGAACACACACTTGAGAATTCAAGAGTTTTTTCTAGTGAAATAATTTTTAGGCATTCTATTGCTCTAAATCCGAAAAGGTACGCCTTGAGAGTAGTTCTTTCTTCCCCTTCTTCTTTTCTTATTTAATTTTCAAGTTGTAGAATAACCATGTTTAGGTTTGTTTATCCTTAGAATAAGCATGATTAGGTTTTATTTTGATGCTTAGAAGCATGCTTAGGGGTTTTATGAATTGGTTAATCCTTTATTTATTTTGCAAGATGGAAATGCTTGTCAAGGTAAGTCATTTTTTCTTTCCTTATTTAAAAACATAAATAGAGATTTTATTTCTTCGTGACTATTTAGAAATATGCTTAAGAGCACATGTTTAAAATCATGCTTAAGAGCACATTATAGAATCATAATTTAGAATTAAACTTATGATTGTTTTGAAGCATGCTAGAAATAGCATGGAATAGGTGCTAATTGCTTTGATTAATTGAAATTGCCATGATTATCTTGATTAATTGATTGAGTTGGGCTAGAATAGCTATGTTTAGTTGAATTAGGCTAGAAATGTCATACTAGGCTAGAATTACCATATATGGAATTATAAGAATTGTAATACGCTAGAATGCTATGATAAGAATTATCAAATCTAGGTCGAAGTGCCATGATTTTAGTTTATGGTCTTAATTAGGATTTTAATTGATTGATATGAATGTATGAATTACAATGTTTAGAAGTATAATTGGATAATTGTATGATGCCATGAAGTGATGGTAGACTCACATTGATGGTGAGGGACCGTTACTTAGAGTGAATACTTGAATGAATGAATGTATGAATATAGTTGAAAAGACTTGATAAGTATTGAATAAACTCATATACGATGGTGAGAAATTCACTATTTATCGAGTTTTCAATGGATTGATTATATTAAACACTTAGTTTGCATGCATATGCTATGAATGAATGGAATGCTTTTGTCATTGAATATTTGAAGTGTTTAGAAGAATTTACTTTATTTATTAAAGAATAAATTATTGCAATCCTCCTCCCATTCCCCTATGTTTGCAAGAAAATTGTAATATATTCTTCTCCCTCTTTCTTTGTATGAATATACAATTGTTTTGATTGAAATCACCTTAAATGTCTTTAAAAAGACAAAATGAATAACATGTGTATAAAATGAACAATACTAAGTGGACTATATAACAAAGTATAGCAATTCCTATTTGGTATTTCCTAATAGAGGCTGGATTTATATTTGGGTGGGCTGAAAGGTCGTACTTGACTTCCCGAACCCATCTCTGAGGGATAAGGGTAGTTTAGGTTCTAAAGCGAGGGACCAGATTGCCATCATCCATTTTCTCAATAGAAAATTGGGTGGCGACTCCATTCTTTAGACATGTCCATGGCTTATTTGTGTTCCCTTAAGGCTCGAAAAAGGCTTTGACATAATGTCGTGGTTGCAAGCATTATAGCAGGATGAAAGCCCCATTCACTATGGTGACTCCAGTGGTGATAAGAGAGTTGATTCTGATTGGGATACCAAATCCTTATATAGCTTACTTTGTTATTTTGGGTCTTTGTATCAATACACATTGCACACAATGAGCACGAATTGCCTAAACTAGCTGTGTGGCATTGGCATGAGAAGTCTTTGGCTCTATTCGACCCTTAGATGACTTATGTTGGTGCCACCACCTTTGAGCACGTGCCATTGATTTGATATGAAAAGGGACTGGCCTAAAGGGGCATCTCTTGCTCGAATAAGCCCAGGACATTAGACCCTTGAGACTGAAGCCCATATAGATAAATCTAGAAATTTCTAGTAGGATGAATATCCAAAACCCTTGTTAAAATGCATGTCCATGGATATAAATTCCACATGATTAGAATAACATTGACTCAAGCCTTATGGAACCATGAATGATTGTCAGATGTTGAATTACCCATAAGAACAAAATAGGGGCATGTGCCATAAGTTAAGATTATCATAACATTAAGAGCCATGTTATGATAGTCATGAAGAATCTAACATCTTCTTGAATGCTAAAGTTAGGAGAAAGAATCTCGCATTCCTACATCTTATGATAATGACTTGGGAATGAGGCCAAAAATTCTAGGAAAAGAGACTCAACCTCATGTGTGTAGGAGGAATAAGTTGGAAGGTTGAAAGTCTATCTATGCCCTTGTATGAGCATGCATCATATTATGCATACATACATGCATGGCATTAACACTTTTATTTTACAACCATCATAGCTTGAGTTAGATGAGGTGGTCAAGATAAAAAGAACCAGTTGCTGAAATGGCTACACCAAACAACAATGTTGAGATGGCTTAAGTGTGGGCTGGCATCACCCTTGTCCAATAACAGATAACCTTGCTTGTAGAGGCTATGCAAAATAGGCCTAACCAACCAAATCAACAAGGTGGTGAAATAGGTGAGACTAGCCTAGGCAGAGATAGGGGGAAAGGCCCAACTAACACAAGAAGTAACCCAATGACCAACATGATTAGGTCTAGCTTGACCGAAGAAGAAGTGGTAATTCTTTTCAAGAAAAAGGTGGATTAAGCAGGGCCGAGAGAGCCAAGAGAAGGGAGAAGTCCAAATATGAGAAGCAAGAAGAATCCACTAGAAAGATGGCCATCAATAAGAAGCCTAAGGTAGAAGAGCCTTAGGAAGAACAGCCCAAGGAAGAAGAACCCAAGGAGATCATTGAGAGGTTGAAAGAAGAGCTTGTTCCTTTGACAACCCAGATTTTCACCAAGATTGGTGGATAGAACAACATTGTAGTGAAAGGGGTCAAGTGAAGCTTAAAGCCTAAGTTTGTGTACCTTAGTGATGACGAGAAATATGAACAAGAAAATGAAGATGATGAAGAAGTTACGGTTGAAGAAGCATATGTCAATAAGAAGTCTATATTTATGAGTGCTTTTGCATAGAAATAGATGGCTAGAAGAGGGGCTAGAAGAGGCCTACGACCTAGAAGGCTTAAAGTGAAGAAGGGTAATGAAGTTGGGAAGGGTAAGCGAGTTGAATGCCTTACGAAGAGAGAGAGTTTACCTAGGAAGTGTAAGGAGGTGGGAGTTATGGGATGACATTCCTAAAGTCAAGACCCTTTTAAACTTTTGAGCTGACTTTAGTAGTGATGAAAAAGGTGTGAAAGTCAAAGGAGAAACACATGAGGGAGAAACACTCAAGGGAGAGAATATGAATGTTCAAGGAGTGACAAGGAGTGGTAGATATTACCAGAAGAAGGAGAAGGAAAAGCCAGTGGAGAAAGAAAAGACTATTGAGAAGGGCAAAGCAGTTGTCAAGGAAAAGATCAAGAAAGAAGAAGACCAAGTAATAAAGCAATTGAAGAAGACTCAGGCAAATGTTTGTATTTGGGACTTGTTAATCTCGTCCAAAAAGCATAGAGAAGCCATAGAGAAGGCTTTGGCAGAGGATATCAATGGCTGCCACTCCAAATGAGATGTTGACTGCCATAAATGGAAGAGAACCCTAGAGGGTAAAAAAGAGGGGATGTAATCACCTTCACCGGCGATGGCTTACCTTTTAAATAAAGGAATCATAACAAACTGCTATTCATCACCACAAAGATTGGAGGGAAGATTTCTCCTTGCATCATGGTCGATGATGGTTCCACTATTAATATTGTGCCAATGAAGATATTGTATAAGTTTAGAGTTGAAGAAGATGACCTCGAGCATTGTGAGATGGTGATCAGGGCTTACGATGACTTGAGGAGGAGTACCATTAGGATTTTTAAGGTATTAATGAAG
The DNA here is from genome assembly GCA_013180625.2 of Boswellia sacra. Lineage (NCBI taxonomy): Eukaryota > Viridiplantae > Streptophyta > Magnoliopsida > Sapindales > Burseraceae > Boswellia > Boswellia sacra. Next base: position 28,617 of record SNVD02008612.1, read on the forward strand.
ACTGGGCCAATTAAAGTGATGACGAGTTCACGGTCCTTGAAATTCCTGTCACCTTTGCTGCTTTGTTGGGTTGAGCATGGTTTCGTCCACTTGGTAGAGTCCCTTCCACTTTACATCAGAAGATCCGATTCAACATGGATGGAGGGATAGTGACTATCCATGTTACTTCAACCATTGCACTGCTGCTTTAAGTATGAAGGTTAGAGAGATACCTTATGTGGGAGGTTTTCATGTAGCCATGATTGATGAGGTCAGTCCAATTGTTGTCAGAATAATGAAAAAGCAAGGGTACTTGCCAAGAACTGGGCTTGTGAAGAATAGAAGTGGTCTACTATCTCTTCTGAACTTCAAAGGACAAACTACTAGAAAAGGGTTGGGTTATGTGTCCAATGAAGATGGAGAAGTTAAGCGCAAGAAAGGGAAAACCATCATGTTCATCAAAGCTCAAGATACAAAGTATGTGGGAGCTACTAAACCATTGGTTTACAATGGAATGTTTAAGCCTAGATTTGAAATTTTCAAAGATATCCTTTAAGCAGGAATCTCTAAGGGGGTATGACTTGACTAAGAAGATAGAAAATATGAAGATCAAGGAAGAGAAGCTTTTGAAGAGGCTAATGAACCAGTCTATTGACCTTGCTCCTTTTATTGAAGAAGGGATCAAGGATGTCTACTGTGAAGATGTATTTGTTTTTGACCTATTTGAAGAAGAGGACATTGTATTATGTTTCAAAATTCAATGTAATAAAAAGTAATTTTGCTTACTTGTCCGATGTTCTTCCTGATGGAATTGTGCATAATAATTTGCATTTCATTAGCATATTTGACATCAATACTATTCAAACTCATAACATTAATCTTGGTACAATTGAAAAACCCAAAAACATATGCATTACGCTTGATACAATTCCTGAAGAGAGAGAGATTTGAAAAATTATTAAAGAAACATGAAGAAGTCTTCGCTTAGTCATATGATGACATGCCTGAAATCGATAGAAGTATCACCAAGCACACAATGTCGACATGAAGTTGAGGAGGTTGAGATCAAAATGGGCTCAGAAGAAGTCTCGAAGTAGATTAAGCCAAGTTTCAAGATCTGATGAAGTATCTGTATAAAGCACTATCATTGGTAGGGAAACTAGCAAGATGGCTAATTCAATTGTTAGAATTCGACATTGAGTATGTCACTAAGGAGGTGGTAAAAGGAAGAGTAGTTGCAAAATTCTTGTCCACAAATCTGATCGACGACGATGAACCATAGGAGTTGGATTTCCCAGATGAACATCTGGGGGCAATCTCGGTAATGAGATGAAGGACGTTCTTTGACAAAGCTATCCATAGAAACAGTGCTAGAATAAAAGTTATTCTTGTATTACCAACTAAAGAAGTCATTCCTTTCACTAAGAAGCTAAAGTTTAGAGTCACTAACAACATGGCTGACTATAAAGCCTGCGCCTTTGGGTTAGAAATAGTGATTGCGATAGGTATCGATGAAGTAAAAGTATTGGGAGACTCGAGATTACTTATCTCTCAAGCCAATGAAGATTGGGATCTATGGGAAGGAAGGTTAAAACCATACCTGGAACATATTAGAGGGTTGATTGGGAAGTCTAAGCAGTGGACCTTTACCCATCTTCTTGGAAATAAGAACCATATGGCCGATGCTTTAGCTTCCTTGGCATCAGTTTGGGTGAGTACTCAAGAGCTGTTGGTGAGGCCAACAGTGATATCATAAACATAGGGTTCTTGCTACATAGAACCCTATGTAATGGAATTTGAAGTGAATGAGAAGCCATGGTTATATGATTTGAATGGATACCTACAAGTAAGAATTCTGCTAGATGGGGCTAGTACAAAAGATAGGGCTGTACTGCGAATGTTGGCCTAACAATTTACTTGTCATCAAAGAGTGATATACAAGAGAATGCCAGAAGGGATGCAATTGAAGTGTGTCAATGAGAAAGAAGCTAGAAGGCTTATGGAGGAAATCCATAGTATAGTATGTGGCCTACACATGAATGGGTTAATACTTGCGAAGAAGATAATGAGGCAAGGCTTTTATTGACTACCCATGGAGATCGATTATGTCCAAGTTTTGAAGAGATGTCATTGATGCCAAATTATTAGAAAAATTCACCAACCACCCTTGGAGATACAGGGAATGACAACATTGTTGCCGTTTGCTACATGGGGCATTGACATTATAGGCCAAATAAGGGCTTTAACCTTTAATGGGCATTGATATATGGTGGTGGTGATTCACTACTTTACCAAGTGGATAGAAGCTGAGTCTTACAATAAACTAGGGGCAAAGCAAATGGTGAAGTTCATCGAGAAGAATATCATATACAAATTTGGTATGCCACATCATGTCGTGACTGATAATGGAGTTCATTTCCAGGCTAAGACTTATTTGAGAAATATGGGATTGAACACCATAAGTCATCTCCATATCAGCCACATGCAAATAGAGTAGTAGAAGTGGCCACGAAGAAGATCAAGAAGATGTTGGCCAAGATGATGCAGACATACAAAGATTAGGATGAGAAGCTACTGTTATAGAATGACACCTAGAAGCTCAACAGGCATGACACCATTCTTGTTGGTGTATGGTTAAGAAGTAGTCCTACCAATTGAGCTAGAAATGAAATCAGTGAGGGTTCTGATGGAAGCAAGAGTTCTTGAAAATGGGAGTGGATTTAAAATAGATGTAAACAGTTATCCTTGATTGATGAGAAAAGAATGAATGCCTGATATCACATGTAGTTGTACTAGAATTAGGTTACTCGAGCCTTGAATAAGATAGTAAAGGTGAGAAAATTCAAAGAACAGGAATTGGTCTTTACAACAAGGAAGGTTAGTAATGTTTGATCCAAGAGGGAAGTTCAAACCCAACTGGGAGGGCCTTGTCCATTGTGACAAAGATCATGTCTAGCGGAGCCGTTAGCTTATCAGATGTGGAAGGGAATGAGTTCACTAAGTTTATCAACATGGACAGGCTAAAGAGATACCATGTGTAAAAGTGAAAATAAAAGAAAAGAGTGAGAGGAGAAATAATTAATCAGAAAATTAGAAATGACTGATTAATGATAGAAGTTGTCTCATTGTGCACATATTGTTCGAAGAACGAATGATTATACTTTTATTAATGAAATGAAATTGTTTAGAAATAAATATGCCTTTGAAATGTCTCATTATTTTGCATGATAATAAAAGAAAAGTATCTGACATCTAAGCTAATAGTGAAACTATCAATGTCACCTATGCCTCTTTGCTAGACTACGAATAGGCTCGCCATATCGCTCGCAACACTATCTGGATTGAACAGCAAGATCAAGAATGGAAGCCTTAAGGGTCACCCAATCCTTGTATCGATCATCCATCTCAAAGTTAGACTCATGGAACAAATTCCTCTTGATGGTTCGATGTGGCCAAGAGTCCCTCACATTCTTTAGACAGCGAGCAAACAATTTCTAAGGATCGAAAGCAGTCAGTGATCCACGATCCTATGCTTAAGTCCATACTACCAACACAGTCTAGCAGGATCATAGAATGAATTATAGGTGAAACTCACCAAAGACACACACACGCACGATATAAGTCTCGACTATCATATACTCTAACCTCTACGATGGATAGTGCCAATGTATTTGAATATTTGGAATGACTCAAAGCCTGTCAACCTAAGAAAAATGTCTCTCAAGCCTCCTCGTATGAAGTTGAGGGCCATAACAGAAAATATTCTCCCTTAGGCGGTGCTAGAATAGACAGCCTCTCTTATAACAAAATCTGAAAAGAGAAAAAAAAAAGAAAAATAAGAAAAAGGCTCTTAAGTCGAAAACTTGAAAAGGTAGCTTAGGTAAAAATTAAGGCAAGCTTGCTAAGTTGAAACCTGAAAGGGCAGCCTAGACAAAAGTTAGGGTAGAAAAAGAATCACTACAAGAAAATGGTGCATATATGACAGCCTTTTACGACGGTTTTTAAAAACTGCCTTAAACACTAATACGCGGAGCGATTTATGTCGGTTTGAAAACGCCGTATAAATGGCTGAAAAAACCCAAATCATTTTGCCCTAATCCCGCCTATTTTGTCAATTTCCCTCTCATTCTGTCAATTTCCCTCTCGGATTTTCTTTCAAATATCCCCCATTACAATACCCAATCGAGTCTGCCTATCATTTTCTCACATCATCTCGCATTTTGCCCAATCGATTCTAATCGGTTCTCCTCGCTTCGCAAATGATTCTGCCTCGCAGCTTCAATTTCTCTTGTTTGCCTCGCAGCTTCAGTTTCTCTTGTCAACCTCACAGCTTCAGTTCATCATTGCTTGCTTGCTTGCTTTACTCTTCAAGTCTTCGTCTTCTCTACTCGTTAATCCAGTGATAATAGAAGATAAGGTGCACTAATTTTCTCTCTAATCTTTGCTTGTTTATTATTGTTGTTGTTGTTATTATTCGAAATTGATGTATCTAAGCTGGAAACTTCAAATAAAATGGATTGATTGTGGTGGAAATTGGAACACCGATCTCTTTTAGACAATCTCAATAGTATCCGAAATGGTTGATTGTGGTGGAAATTGGAACGTCGATCTCTTTTAGCATTGTTGCTAAACTTGTTCTCTTCACAGGAGTGCTTGGAAGGAGAGAAAGGAAAGATTTTCTATGACTTCTAGTTCAACACAAGGATTGTCAAATCGACAATTGTACATTTTCAGGTAGATACTTGGCCCTTTGTTTTTTTCCCTTAATCTATTTGGTTTTTCAGCCTTTTAAGCATGTTAGTTTCTGAATGAGTTTAGGGCACAAACATTTCATTACTCTAAATTTCAAAATTTTAATTTATTTTTCATGAGTGAACATTTGTAGCACACTATTAAAAATTCATTCTACCCATGTGCCTCTGATTTCTTAGTTCTAACAATTCCTTTCATTGTTTGCCATGGTAAATTTTTCGTTGTTGCCTTGCATAAAGTGATAAATCTCATGCATAGGATAAACTTTAGTTATCTTTAAGAATTTGGGTTGCTGGGGTTGTTCCTAGTCTGCCATTTATAGTTGTTTTGAACTCATGTTATATGCATATCATATTAGTCTGTATGAGTTTTGCAGGTTTTGTTTATTATTATTATTTTCTATGGAAAATTGTTATATATGATACTAGCTTTGTGCTTCAACTACTCATTAGAGGGTATGGAGCTTGCTTTTATGTTAGGTTTCAATGAATATCTTATATGCTTAGACATGTAATTAACTTTCCCTACAGCTACTTTAAGTTTCGAAGAATTGCTCCAGAATGAAAGATGGTCTAGTGAGGCCATCTTTACACCTTTATACTAATCTGCAAACTGGTGAATACAATCTATTCTTGACTTAAGTTTTTGCTGTGTCCTGACTTTGGTGGGGCTTGAGAAATACAAAACTTGCACTTTTTGTTTGTTTTTTTCTGGGGGGCTAGGGAATCAGTTTTCATCTCAAATGGTTTTTCATCTGATTTCAAAATAGAAATATTCCATAATAAATCTTTTTTGGGAAATTTATTCATTCAATTTTAAAGTTCATTCTTTGATATAATTATTGTCAAGAACTTTTGTTTAAACCCTTATAAATGAGGGACTCTGCCTACCTTTTTTTGAAATTTCTCTGATATATGTTAAAAGCAAGCTCCCCAATAAAGCAGTCAAGTTGGTCGGGCTTATATTCACACGATCCTTTTGTGTAGATTTTTTGGAGGATGCTTACTTTATAAAATCAGTTGCTAATAATTCACTATTTGAATTAAAATTTGATGACCAAAATTTTTGAAGGCATAATTTTTGAATGGACAAAAGAGTTGATGCGAGGTTACAGGTATCATTGCATTATGTTTGAGTATGGCTTGGCATTTCGTGATCATTGCCACTCTGTTAATGTTGACACACCTATGAGATGCTATGAAATTAGAAAATTGTAAGAGATTTTTTTTCAGCTTTGGATACCAAGATACTGCATGCTCATGCTTGCATATTTCATATCATATTTCATCAGACTCGTGATTCTATTTTAAATTCATTTTGACTTGTCAAATGGGTTGTGTTCAAGGATTGAGTGTAGAAAATTATCTTAGTTGTGTGATCCTTAAAATTTTGGTATTTCAAGACTAGTTAATATAGTAATAAGTGGGTGATTTTTAGATGAGTAATTGACTGTCTGCATCTTGTGTCTTATTTTAATCTTATATGCATTATACCTCCGCATTTTTAGAACTTTGTAGTCACGTCCGCCATCATCATGTTGTGCTGCTTCTTGTTGGCAATTACTGTGTCTATTATCTTTTAAAATACTAATGGTTGCTCTTCTCTTTGTGTGCTGTGATCTTATCTTGCATTGTGATGATATGTATGAACATGTTGCTTCTAATTGCCAGTTAACTGTAAGTAGATGAATTAACCCGCTGTGGCATTTAGGACTGCAATCTTTCTCTTATTTCAGCCTATAGTTAACTGCAATTATATGAATTAACCCGCTGTGACATTTTATTTGAAGTTTGATATATATATTTATAAGGCATGATTTTGCCAGCCAAAAGCTAATATTAAAGAAGATGTCCATCTTCTTCTTCTTCTTATTGTAATTATGAAATTAGTATGCTGAATGTCAACTATATATTAAAGCATAGTTTCAAGAAAATCAATTTAGTTTCTAAAATATAATATTTCAATTCAAAATCTTTGTGTTGGTGATAGGTGTCTATTTATGTATCATTTTCATATCAATTCATCTATGTTTCTTTGCTATAATCCTTGGTATTTTTATGTTTTTGTGTGGTTTTGATGTTTGTAGGAGTTTTGGAGCAACTTGCACAAAAATGGAGTAAAACCCTTCATTTTCACCTCTGCTAGTCAACCATCTTCTCGGATTTAATTGTATTGATATACACTGAACCCGATGACATATCATATACCGTTGAAAAGCTCTCGAAGTCTATTTTCTGGAGAAATTTACGGTTTATAAATCCATTCAGTGTACCGAAAGTTGTAATCAAAACAGTGTGAGAAGTGTAGAAATGTAATTCCACAAATCACTGTAGCATGTATAATACGGGACACTGTAGCACGTTACTGTAGCAGAGTATTTAAACACATTTTAGGGTTTTTTTTTCATAACTTGAAGAGGGGGAACGACTTGGAGGCTGCAGCTCTGGAATTCTCTCATCTTTTGGAGTTCTTGAAGGAGAAAGAAAGCTTAGAAAGAGGAAGAACTACAATTCAAAGAGATTTACATCAAAATTGCTAAGTTTTTCCCTTCCCTTTCATTTTCTGGAATGTCTCCATGTTGTATTGTATTTACCACGTTTTTGAACATGTGTAAATGAATCTGAATTGGTTGAGGGTGATTTCAAAGCCCTTGATATGGTTTTTGTGAGTTGATTGTGTAAGAAATTGTTATCCAATTCTCTAATTGAAGTTGCTTGTATTTTCCCATATCTAATGCTTATGATTGCTTGCTGATTGTATTTGGGGTGGCCAACTGAATATAATCTGGTTGTTGTCTATTGCTAGATTAGAAATCTTGATCCGTAATTGTCATGAATTTCGAATCATTAGTAGCAAAATTGTGATCAGAGATTGCAATTGGAAAATACAACCTAGGTTAAATAATCCGAACTGTGTGATTATTGCTTAGATCAACCTATCTTTCTTATCGTAATGCTTCCATTGAATTAAACTTAGAGAGCTTGTTCTAGGTTGTTTAATGGATAGAGATTAAATAAAGAGCTTGTTTTATTTAACAACAAAGTAAGGAAAGATTGGGATAACAGAGCTTGTTGTTATCTACGGTTGATAATTACAATGGAGTAATTGGATGACAATTCTACAATTAATTCGCAAATCCATATCTTGTGGTAGAGAAGGATCCCTTAACCAGCTTTCTCCATTGATCTTTTCATTCAAATTAACTTCTATGTTTTGTTATTCTTCTAATTTGCATTCTTATTTCATTTAGTAAATCATTCAACAAAAATCCCCCCCTGTTTAGTTTATTGTTGCTGGAAATAACAAATTCAATTAGAATCAATCCTCGTGGGAACGATATCTTACTTATCACTTTATTACTTGTGCGACTAGTATACTTGCTAGTTTCGAACGCATCAAGTTTTTGGCGCCGTTGCCGGGGATTGATTTTCTAATCGATTTGTTATTTTGTTTTCATTGTTGATTCATATTTTTTTGTTTTTCTTTTCTGATTGTTTGTGTTTAGGTGACATGGCAGTAAACTTCCAACAATTCAGTAGCCGATTTGAGCCACAACTACATTGGAGAGTAAATGAGGTAAGCACTCCGAACATTGAACAACAACTTTCTGAGCTAACCTCTTTTGTGGAAAACATGGCTGTAGGACATATGCAGAAACCTTATGCATGTGGGGTATTTTCTAGCATGGAGCATCCAATGGACATATATCCAAATTTACAAGAAGAAGATATGGAACAAGCCAATGCCATAGGTGGATTTTCAGGACAATCAAGGCAATGGTATGATCCCTTCTCTAATACTTATAATGCCGGATGGATAGATCACCCCAATTTTAGTTACAGGAATCATCAACCGATCGCCCCAAATGGCATACCAAATTGGCTACAAGGTTTCAATCAACCTAGAGTGCAGCAACCATTTCAAATGCAACCACCACCAATGCCACATCCAGCACCACAACTAGCTTCACAAAAGTCAGGTATGTCTCTCTAGGATATTGTTAATGCACTTGCCACTAACACAATGCAATTCCAGCAGGAAACCGGGGAAAGTATCCAAAACCTGGCAAATCAAATGGGACAATTGGCTACTAGCATGAGCAAATTCGAGGGCCAAGACTCAGAAAAATTATCTTCTCAAGCGGTGATCAATCCAAGAGAGAATGCTTGTGCGATAACTTTGCAAGGTGGAGAGCAATTAGATGTCTTGCCAAGAAAATCACAAACTGATGAAGAGATGAACGCCCACATCCACCATGAACAAAACATTGACTTCTCAGGTAAATCCTATAACTCCCATTCCTTCATATGTTACTCCTCCACTTTTTCCTAGTAGATTTGCAAAATCGAAGAAGGAGGAACAAGAACAGAAAATCCTGGAAACTTTTCGCAAAATCGAGGTAAGTATACCACTTTTTGGATTCTATAGAGCAAGTACCTCATTATACAAAACGTCTCAAGGAGTTATGCACCAACAAGAGAAATTTTAAAAGGGAATAAGAAAGTAAGTATAGGGGAAAATGTTTCAATTGTACTACAAAGAAAAATTCCTCTGAAATGCAATGATCCAGGTACGGTCACCATTCCATGCACCATTGGTAAAACCAAGTTTGAAAGAGCTATGTTAGATTTAGGAGCATCTATTAATGTCATGCCATTTTTTTATGCTTCTTTAAATCTTGGACCTTTTGCGAAAACTGGTATTACCATTCAGTTTGCTGATCATTTTAATACATATCCCAAAAGAGTTATGGAAGATGTGCTTGTGCAGGTGAATCAATTGGTTTTCCCAGCAGACTTCTATGTCCTTAAAATAGAGGATGAGACATCTCATAATCCAACACCGATTTTTTTAGAGAGACCATTCTCGAAAACTGATAGAACAAAGATTGATATTCATGATGGCATTCTCACCATAGAGTTTGATGGCAAGGTTATTCGTTTCAATATTTTTGAGGCAATGAGGTACCCTAGTGACTTACATTCTGTTTTTGCAGTTGACGTTATTGATTCTTTACCACAACAATGTTTTGAGTTAACTCGCAAAAATGGATTGGATGTAGCTATTAGTGAGCACATAGGGACAGAAAATTCTAAGGAATCAAGAATTTTTATACAAGTGTCCAAACAAATGGAGGAAGCTGTGGCAAGCTTAGATGAGATCATAGCTATAACCATAAACAGGTATGATGTTTTGTACATTGAATTACCTTTATCTAATGAGAAACTTCTTCTTTCTGTGATGAATGCCAATACCTTGGAGCTTAAGCCACTTTCAGATCATTTGAAGCATGGATTCTTGGGTGAGAATGATACTTTGCCAATTATAATAGAAATGGGCCTTGCACCACTACAAGAAGAGAAACTTGTCCAAGTACTTAAAGATCACAAAATAACTATTGGGTGGACGATTGCTAACATCCAAGGCCCAGCCATATGCATGCACCAATTCTTGTTGGAAAACGGATCCAAGCCCACTAGAGAAGCACAGTGGAGATTGGACCCTGCCATGATGGAACCAACGTCGGGCTGAGGACGTTAAACCAAGCGCTTATTGGGAGGCAACCCAATGTTTTTGAAAAATAAATAAAAGAACAGAAAAATAAAATAGGTAATAATGAACGATTTTTGTGTCTCGAGGAGATTCCTTTCGTAGGCCATCAAATTGATCAGGTTTTATCTCTCTTTGCCATCTGTCTTATTTGTTTTATATATATATATTACTTGTTTTTTACTTTTGTTTGCTATTGTGTTGTTATCTCTTTTATGTGTCTTTAGTTTCGTTTCTGCTCTTTTCTTTTCCTTCCTTTTGTTTAATTTGATTATTCTGTGCTTTTAGTTCAGTTGTGCAACAGCTTGAGGAAACATTCAAACGAGATTTGAAGCCATTGTCCGAAGGTTTGAAACGTGCATATCTGGGAGAAGAACAAACTCAATCGCATTATCGATAATATCTCTCCTTTTCTTCTCTTCAATGGATGCTGATATCTTTCTATCGAACTTCGTAAATATTTCCCTTCACTTCCTCAAAATGCTGTGTTTAAAATTTATAAAGTACGGATGACTAGACTTTGGGCATTGATGCTCCTAAATGTGCCTGCGGATATCCGATGGCTTATCGAAGCCAAGGTGAGATTGTCCGGTGAACTTGACATTAATCTCACAAAATATATGCCTGGTCTAGGGAAAAGATACTACGCCAAGAGGTGAAGAGCGAAGAGATTACAAGTATGTTATAAATGTGCTAGATGGAATTGTAACCGGACTTATCGTTCATTAGGATTTGTGTCCAGGAATAGAGAAGATAAACTCTCATTTATTAAGAATGGTCTGAGTAATGAGTCGTTGGATAATGTTTTATTAACTCTTGAGTCACATTCTTGTGGACTTGTTCAGCGTGAATTGCTTAATCTGTGGACAGAATTTCGTGATGAATTGCAGTGTTATAGTCTAGAGAATCTGACTAAAAACGACCCTGTTTGCCAGTTTATAAGAAAACTGGATAGGAAGCAAATCCCCGACTCATAGAAGGCGTTTCAGCCGTTACTGGACGTAAAACCAGAGGAAGATGTGCGCCACAATCACAACTACTGGTATATTTGAATGTGTGTTGTTGTTGTAGAATTTTTTTTCTTGTTTCGTTTGATCTGATTATCAATGTTGTTTTTGTGTTGTTGTTTGTTGATTTTGTTTGTTTTAATTTCAAGTTTTCTTGTTGACAAACCATATGACTACCCTATGGTATAAGTACACGTGGGAGACAAGTGTGGATGTTTTGTCAACCTCCGTCGAAAGTGTATCTCCATTTTTAATGCTTCACGTGGGAGACAAGTGTGGAGGTTTTGTCAACCTCTGTCGAAAGTATATCTCCATTTTTCATGTTTCATGTGGGAGACAAGTGTGTAGGTTTTGTCAAACCTCACCGAAAGCATATCTAATTTTTTTCAAATCTTGGGGCGATAAATCTGCATCGAGCAACCCCCACCGAAATTATGTCCCCATGTGTCAAATTTGAGAGTCTTACGTGTGTATATATCCATTCTCCATATTTTCAAATGTCATTATTATAACCTGTCTTACACTTGAAAAGCAAATTACCTAACGTGCATCATTGTCTTACACAAGGTTAGAGCACTTGTAGAAATAGAGAAAACACCAATTCGGCAATTCCAAAAAATATGCGTATTTTGTGGATCGCAATTTGGTAAAGATGGAGAGTTTACAACAGCAGCTCTTGATCTTGGTAGGATATTAGCTGCGAGGGGTATTCATTTGATTTATGGAGGGGGTAGTCTTGGGTTAATGGGGTGTGTGTCGACAGCTGCATCCTTGGGAGGAAGTAAAGTTCTCGGCATTATTCATAAACCATTAGCTGTGCGAGATATCATAGGCAACACAATGGGGGAAGAGTTACAGGTCTCTAGCATGCATGAGCGTATTGCACATATGGTCATTAAATCTGATGCATTTATAGCTTTGCCCGGTGGTTATGGTACATTAGAGGAGATATTTCAAATCACCTCTTGGGCACAGCTAAACGTCCATCGGAAACCCATTGGTTTGTTAAATGTCAATAATTTTTTTGCTGGTTTGTTGTCTTTTCTTGATCAAGCAGTAGAAAAAAACTTCATCTCACAGTCGGCGAGGCAAATCCTGGTTACAGCTTCAACTGCAGGAGAGTTAATTGACAAATTGCAAGCATTCGTCTATTCGCCTGATCCAACAATAGCTCGGATAGATTGGTTTGGAGAAGGCAATAAAAGGCGTAGACTGGATTTAACGCTCCATCTGTAATCTCTATCTATTGGTTTGCTTCGCTTTTGTTTACTTTCTTTTTAGTGTGTTTATTTGAGATTTTCATGTCATTTCTTTTGAGTTTTTTTTCAGGTTATTTCTTTCGCCCCAGGTAATATTTTCTAATCATGGCTTTTAGAGTGGTGGCTTAAAAAGTTCAATTCCTCTTGAAACGCATTCTGGATCTCTTCAATCCATAATGACTGAATAAGGAGGCTAACTTCTAAACTTTTTAGACCCATTCTAACTGACTTGTTTTGTTTGCTGGCTTGTTGGACTTTGTTATTTTATGAGTGAGTTTAGTTTTGTGTAATTTAGAGTTGTTGTGTGTTTTTTGTCTTTATCAGTTTCGATTCGAAAAAAAAAACATTGTGGAAAAACCTGAGAATGGCAGAATATGGGGTTTCCTTAACTCTTGAAACACATTCTCTCTAAATAAATCTGTAGTTTGTTTATTTTATATTGTTTGAAGTGTCTTGTTTCTTGTTTTTTTCTTCATAATAAAGGTATATAGGCTGGAAACCTTAAGTCGGGGGCTACTGGTCCTAAGTTGTTGCAATCTACAATCTTGACTCAGGTGTAACAACGCCACGTACCTCTTTTCTTGCATTTTGTGGGCAATGATAAGGCATGACTGAATTAAGAATAACTCTTGGAAAATAATAAATGATGCATGGATCTGTGTGCTTGAAATGTTTATTGGTTTTCGCTTTGCTTTTGATTCCTTGCACAATATTGACACCGAGGCCATTATCACTGGTTCTTTGTTTGCACTAGAGAAGTTTATGCAATTTAAGTGTTTCTTTCTCAGATTTCAATGCATTTCTAGAACCTGTTTGATGGTCACGTTTAGGCGAATCCTAGACTGTGCAATATTGGGGAAATTGATTTAGGCCAGTCTTTGGACCTTTGACCTGAATAGTCCAGCCTTGATTGAAATTGATCCCTAGTTACCCCTTTGAGCCTTTGTAAGCCATTTTTTTGTTAACTCACTAAAAAGATTTCTTAACCCCAAATGAATTTTTTTTTCAAACAGTTTGTCCCTTACCTATGAGCATGTAGATCATTCAGGATGATATTTTGAATTATGTTCTAGTTTTGGAAAGTTAGAGGAGGTTGGATTGTGCCATGAGCAATGCAAGTGAGTTTTATTATGTTTGTAAAAAAAAAGAGAAAAAAAATCTGTACTTATCTTCCACGTACTTAAACGTTGAGGACAATGTGTTGTTTAAGTGTGGGGGAGGGGAATTGCAGTTAAAGAAAAAAAAGAAAAAAAGAAAAAAAAGAAGAAAAAGAGATCCATACCCTTGGGTGTTCTTAAAAAGAATGAAACAACAAAGTGTGGGGGTGTAGTTTCTTTTGTTTTCTACAAAAAAAAAAAGAAAAGAGAAAAAAAGTAAAAAAAAAGATTGAGTTTCCAAAATAAGTTTTGGGGAGTAAACTTGTGAATTGAAAATAAAGTTGTGTTATAGGGTTGAGCTCTACATAATCTTGAATGATTTATGGTGTTTGGGGGTGATTTGAGCCAATTATTATACGTATCATACCTTCACCCAAGCCAAACGTTACAAGCTTAATAAAGTCCTACTTGATCCTTAGTGTTGTGCATGTCTACATTAATGGAGAGTGACTTGAAAAGCAGGCCTATGGAGTTCATTTATACACACATCTTCAATATTAAATATGATTCATTTTTATGCATAAACTCATTCGGGTTACAAGTGATTAGGTGAGAATGGCTCTACACACAAACACTTGAGGAATTGAAGTAAAGCGAAACTAATCTTTGAGATGAAATTCTTGATCAAGTGCATTATTTTGAAGTTTTCCTTAGGTTATAATTAAGTACAATCTTTGAGGCCTATTTGCAAGTTAAAACATGTGTGTTTTTATTTTTTCTTTGATTCTGTTTAGATTTAGTTTTGTTTTCATATCGTTGTAGTTGCTCGAGGACCTAGCAAAGTCAAGTGGGGGAATTTGATATGTGTCTATTTATATATCATTTTCATATCAATTCATCTATATTTCTTTGCTGTATTCCTTGTTATTTTTATGTTTTTGTGTGTTTTTTATGTTTATAGTAGTTTTGGAGCAACTTGCAAAAAAATAAAGTAAAACCCTTCATTTTCACCTCTGCTAGTCAACCATTTTCTTGGATTTAATTGTATTGATATACAATGAACCGGATGACATGTTATATACTGTTGGAAAGCTCTCGAAGTCTATTTTCTAGAGAAATTTACGGTTCATAAATCCATTCAGTGTACCGAAGTTATAATCAAAACAGTGTGAGAAGTGTAGAAATGTAATTCACACAAATCACTGTAGCATGTATAATACGGACACTGTAGCAGGTTACTGTAGGCAGAGTAAATAAACACATTTTAGGGGTTTATTTGAAGAACTTGAGAGGGGGAAATGAACTTGGAGGCTGCAGTCCTAAATTCTCTCAATCTTTTGGAGTTCTTGAAGCGAAAGAAAAGCTTGGAACGAGGAAAGAACACATCTAATGAGATTTTTGCAAAGGATTTCTAAGTTCTTCCTTTTTCCTTTCATTTTCTGGAATTTATTTTGTATTGTATGTAATTGACTACGTTTTGAACATGTGTAACTGAATCTGAATTGGTTGAGGGTGATTTCAAAGCCCTTGATATGGTTTTTGTGAGTTGATTGTGTAAGAAATTTTTATCCAATTCTCTAATTGAAGTTGTTTGCATTTTCCATATCTAATGCTTATGATTGCTTGCTGATTGTATTTGGAATGGCCAACTGAATATAATCTGTTGTTGTCTATAGCTAGATTAGAAATCATGATCCGTAATTGTCATGAATTTCCAATCATTAGTAGCAAAATTGTGATCAGAGATTGCAATTGGAAAATACAACCTAGGTTAAATAATCCGAACCTGTGTGATTATTGCTTAGATCAACCTATCTTTCTTATCGTTATGCTTCCATTGAATTAAACTTAGAGAGCTTGTTCTAGGTTGTTTAATGGATAGAGATTAAATAAAGAGCTTGTTTTATTTAACAACACAGTAAGGAAAGATTGGGATAACAGAGCTTGTTGTTATCTACGGTTGATAACTTCAATGCTGTAATTGGATGACAATTCTACGATTAATTCGTAAATTCATATCTTGTGGTAGAGAAGGATCCCTTAACCAGATTTCTCTCATTGATCTTTCATTCAAATTAACTTCTGTTTTGTTATTCTTAATTTGCATTCTTATTTCATTTAGTTAATCATTTAACAAAACCCCCCCTGTTTAGTTTATTGTTGCTGGAAAATAACAAATTCAATTAGAATCAATCCTCGTGGGAACGATATCTACTTATCACTTTATTACTTGTGCGACTAGTATACTTGCTAGTTTTGAATGCATCAGTTGGAATTGTTTAAATTGTTGTTCATGCTTACAATAAAGCATATCAAGCTATACCCACCGTTTTCCACAAAATAGGGATGTGACAGATCTTTCATTAACTTGATATTCAATAAATGATTATTGTGATCTAACATTAAGATGATATTCTTTTTCTTTTATGTGTCTATAAATGCTTGCAAATGCCTATTGAATATTGTTGTATTATTCAACATCTATCTGCTTGGTCTGGTTCATGTAATTTGTTTAATAAACATCTCTCCTCCCTTCAGTATTGATTATGATGCTTTAATAACAATAGACATTGTCTGGACCTATACGTAGAAGTTGATGCTTCATGAGTCAAAATTTTAATTGGGACACCAAAGATCCTCAATTGTCTAGGCAGTATTGATTTTGGATTTTGTTGATAATTTAATTGAAAATTATTACATCTTCAACATCAATTTATCATCTCCAGAAATAGAGGTGATTTGGATTGACCAACTCAAATTTTCTTAAATTATATGATTTTGTTGAGCCTTTTGTTTAATTAGTTATGTTTTCGTCATTTAGATAGTGTCAGATGAATTTATGAAGTTGCATTGCATTTTATTTTTGAACTTTTGCTTGAAAACATTCATGGAAATTTGTGCTTTTGATTGGGTATGTGTTTTTCCATCTTCCTTCTCATTTTGTTAATATCATCATCCAACACAATGGTTCCATTGTTTTTTGTACTTATAATTGTATGATAGATCTGCTGTTACCTAACCTTTTGCACAATTTCAAAACACAAAAAACTATGACATTTTGCAGTTCACTAACAGACTGAAACTTCAAAACTTCTAGTGTCACTTTAAAGCCGCCATAGAACTTGACAAGATGAAATTTAACTTAACTATACGCTTGGATTTAATGGATAATTGTTGAAGTAATGCGCATGCAAATCATTGTTGCCTATGGTTTGTCCGGTTCACTTTAAGAAACTGAAAAACCAACATAAAATTTGCTGCTAATTTTTTTAAAAATAATTAAATGAAACTGAGAAATTTTTGTGTTTTATACTAAATTCAAGGCTTCAAAAAACTTAAAGGAAACAAATGTACTATATCATCTGCTTGCCTATCTAACAATATTATGACACACAAACACTTACTTTCTCTTTTATCTAATTAATCATGACCATAACCATAACTTGTTGGTTCTAACAGTGTTTCATATCATTTGCATACTTTGTGCGTATATGATAGCTTGTCTTGCAACTACACTTAAGGCACTTTCTTATGTGCCCGGGTCTTCGTTAAAGCTATCTAATCTATTTTTCATTATCAATAGTCCATTGTTTTTAGAATTAAGTGTGGTTAATCAATGTAACAAGTGTGAAAAGCAAACAAAAGAAGACTGAACTGAAAACGAAGAAGTTCATAGCAGTAGCAAACAATGCACTGCAGTTCATACATTTAATCTTCTATTTTTCCTATTTGTTTCTCTCTATCTGCACTGATTGAACTGTATTTTTGTCCATTATTTTGCTGCTATTTGTGTCTCTTTGAGAGTCTTAAAAAAGGCTGAAAAATTCTGTTTTTATTTGCTGGATACATCAACTTTAATTCTTTTTCTTTTATTTCTTTCTTTAGGTTGTCAGATTCCAATTGCTGGATCAACCTGCCAACATATTAATTAATTGAAAAGAAGCAAGCTGAAGACAGAGGTCTGGTGACTGATTATGAGGTCTGAATAAGTATACCAAATAGTTAATCTTTCACTGCTGCTTGTTGATTGCACATTCTCTATCTTATGCTAATACTATTGTGGAGAATGTTCTCAGGGCTAGGGATTTAGATTCACTACTAAGAAAGTCTTGAAAGGAAATAGTGACAATTTTCTCTTATTGTTATTAAACATGATTAGAAAAAATCACGGATGGTCAGATTCCTTAGTGAATATGCATGGAGTCTGTGTTGTCTGCTCCATTTATATGCTGTATTTTAGTTCTGTAAATGCTTTATAGACTGTGGCTTTTGTAAGTGTGGATTTTATCATGATTCATGTAATCATACTTCTATCATTATCTTGATGTAATCATCTATACTTTTGGGTTGTGTATACATTTGTGTGCGTTTGTGCATGCCTGGAGATGAAGAGGAGGTGTTGGAGCAAGACTAAGCACATTAGTTAATATGGAACAACTCGAAACGTCGGATGATGTGCTGTGTTCGAATGTGTCTTTCTCTTCATACATTGAATTGAATTTTGTCTGTAATTTCATTGTGGCTTTGAACAAAGAAACAATCCTGGATTGATATGTACTCATTTTATCATGAAAATGATGAAGGGCTGAAATGAGGACACAAAAATATTAAGTTAAAATTATTTTAAAGATAAAATATTTTAAAATATGAAAGGTCTGAAACAGAGGGATCGTCTCATATATACATAACCCTGTGCAGGCAAGAATACATAACTGTTAATGATAATGTGCACTAATGCTGCTGGAGTCTACTCTATATGCATTAAGTTTTTACCTTTTATGTGCACCATTGTATGTGAATTAAAGTTCACCACTGCTTTTATTTGTGTGAACTAAAATCAACCAAAATGTGTGGTTGTTGTTGTAGCTGTTGGCTTATAAATATGAGCCTAAATCAATGTAACAAGTGTGAAAAGCAAATAAAAGAAGACTGACCTGAAAACGAAGAAGTTCACAGCAGTAGCAAACAATGCACTGCAGTTCATACATTTAATCTTCTATTTTTCCTATTTGTTTCTCTCTGTCTGCACTGATTGAGCTATATTTTTGTACATTGTTTTGCTGCTATTGGTGTTTCTTTGATAGTCTTAAAAAAGGCTTTAAAAAATTCTGTTTTTATTTGCTGGATACATCAACTTTAATTCTTTTTCTTTTATTTCTTTCTCTAGGTTGTCAGATTCCATTTGCTGGATCAACCTGCCAACTTATTAATTAATTGAAAAGAAGCAAGCTGAAGACAGAGGTTTGGTGACTAATTATCAGGTTTGAATAAGTATACCAAATAGTTACTCTTTCACTGTTGCTTGTTGATTGCACATTCTCTGTCCTATGCCAATACTATTGTGGAGAATGTTCTTAGGGCTATGGATTTAGATTAATTACTAAGTAAGTCTTGAAAGGAAATAGTGACAATTTTCTCTTACTGTTATGATACATGATTAGAAAAAATCATGGATGGTCAGATTCCTTAGTGAATATGCATGACGTTTGTGTTGGCTACTCCTTTTATATCTTGTCTTTTAGTTCTGTAAATGCTGTATTAAACCAACAATTAATTAAACTAACCTAGCCCATTCACTTATAAACTAAACCAACCCATCCTACTAACATAAGCAAAGTAGGTAGCCCACTAAACCCAAAAAAAGCATTTAGGCCCAACTAATTCTAAAAAAATAGAAACAACCCATTAAACCAACAATTAATTAAACTAACCTTGTCCATTCACTTATAAACTAAACCAACCCATCCCACTAATAGAAGCAAAGTGGGTAGCCCACTAAACCCAAAAAAAGCATTTAGGCCTAACTAATTCCAAAAAAATAGAAACAGCCCATTAAACCAACAATTAAGTAAACTAACCTAGTCCATTCACTTATAAACTAAACCAGCCCATCCCACTAACATAAGCAAAGTGGGTAGCCCACTAAACCCAAAAAAAAGCATTTAGGCCCAACTAATTCAAAAAAATAGAAACAGCCCATTAAACCAACAATTAATTAAACTAACCTAGCCCATTCACTTATAAACTAAACCAACCCATTCCACTAAAACAAACAAACAAAAAAAAGACAACAGCACATTACACCTTATAAAAAGTTACTAGCCTTCTAGAACTAAATTTAAAAAATGGTCAACAGCCCATTAAACCTTAAAAAAAGACACAAGCCTACTAAAACCAAATAAAGCCAAACGGCGGTTTCACATAGAGAACGAATCCTGCTTCTGTACTTTGTTATAAAATTATGTTTTCCTATGTTCATTGAAAAGTTTATTAACATTGTTATATTCAATTATTATTCATGCATGTAAGCTTAGACCTCGTTCAAGAAATTATTATATGACATATCTTTTTTCATTTTCATCGAAAGATGACAACGAAGAGTGTATGTCTAGTAATGATTATTGAATTGTCCAGATTCGGACAGTTCAAGCATGCATAAGTTTGTATTGTAAATTAGTTGGTCATGTTTTGTTCCATCTTATCAGAAAATTTGGTTACATTTTCTCATGTTCTCTCTGTACATATATATGTGTACTTGGAGAACTATAAGGAAATGCTGCCGAATTTTCTGTTAAGATGGAGCAACTTGTGACTACTAGTTTATAGTACAAACTTATGCATTCTTGAATCGGATAGGACCACCAACCTTTTAGACAAATGTTTGCAATTAGGTTTCATATTATATCTACTCACTTGTGCATGAATAAATTTGTATTGATATAAACATTGTTATTATTACTTTGAAGGGAAATTCTCATGGCTAAGAGTTGGATTGACTTACCAAATCGATGTTGTCGAGCATATTTCACTGGGGTGAAGGGATTTCTAAATTTTGCCTTTGACAATTTAGTGAATGATAATAGAATATTATGTCCATGTAAGAAATGTCACAATCGATATCTTATGGATAGATACACAGCAAGGGAGCATTTGATATGTAATGGGTTTTTAAGAACGTACAAGAGGTGGATATTGCATGGTGAGCAATATGCACCTATAAAGTCTGACCAACCTGACCAACATTTTGAGGTTGGTTGTGATTCTACAATGGGTGATGATATGGTTGGAATGATACATGAGGCCATCAGGATTCCGAATAATGCCTTCGGTGAACGTAGTAGTTGTCCATTAGATAGTGAAAATTTTACCTCCCTTTCATTTACTGTTCAAGTTTTGCAACTTAAGATGTTGCACGGATGGACCGATAAATTAGTGACAAAGTTACTAGAACTTTTGAAGAAGGCCTTTCCTGACCAAGTCAAAATTCCTTCTTCATATTATGAAGTACAAAAGATAACTACTAACTTGGGGCTTATGTACAAGACTTGGGATGCTTGTCCTAACAATTGTATGTTGTTTAGAGGCGAGTTTGCAAATTTGGATAGATGTTGCATATGCCAAATGTCTCGTTATAAAAACTTTGATGAGTTGAGTGATGCATCAAATTCGCATGGGAAGATAGCTGCAAAGCAAGTTAGATACTTTCCATTAAGTTTTAGGTTAAAAGGATTATTCATGTTCTAAAAAACTGTTTCTTTTATACGATGGCATGCAAAAGATTGCATTAAAGACGATGTTCTTAGGCATCCGGCTGATAGTCTTTGTTGGAGAACTTTCGATGAAAGAAATCCAGATTTTGCTGCTGATTGTCGTAACATGAGACTTGGCTTGGCAGCTGATGGATTTAATCCTTTTAAGACTATGTCTGTAGCCTATAGTACATGGCTTATTGTGTTAATGTCGTACAACTTGCCTCATTGGCTATGTATGAAAGAAAGTTTTTTCATATTGACTATACTCATTGATGGTCCCAAAGGTCCTGGGAATAAAATAGATGTCTATATGCAACCATTGATTGAGGAATTGAAAGAATTATGGAGTGAAGGTGTACTAACCTATGATGCATCGTGTCAGCAAATGTTCAAGCTACACGCAGCATTGTTGTGGACTATCAATAACTTTTTGGCATATGCAAATCTATCGGGCTGGAGTACAAAAGGGGAGAAAGCATGTCCTTGTTGTTTAGAAAATACGGTTCCTAAATGGTTGTCTCATAGTAGGAAATTTTGTTATATGGGTCATTGACGATATTTACATACTACTCATAGATTTCAAAAGGATAGGATTTCCTTCAATGGTGGAGCTGATATGGGACCTGCTCCATCTCGGTTATCTGGTTTTGATATAAAACAATAAGTACAAGATACACTAACTGAATATAAGATAGAAGATCTTCAACGGAGAATGAATAATCCCCAAAATCATGCAAACATCTGGAAGAAGAAAAGTATTTTCTTTGAACTACCATGTTGGGAGCATAACTTGATTAGACATAATCTTGATGTCATGCATATTGAGAAGAATGTCTGTGACAATATACTATAGACATTGTTGGGGGATCCTAGGAGATCAAAAGATAATTTGAAAGCTCGCTATGATTTAAAGGATATGAAAATTAGAAAAGCATTGCATCCTCAAGAACCGGGGGCTAACAAACTATATTTACCTTCTGCATGTTTCTCAATGACCAAAGAAAATAAAGACGTCTTTCTTAGGGCGTTGAAAAAGGTGAAGTTACCAGATGGTTATGTATCAAATATCTCTCGTCGTGTTCACATGAAAGAGCGAAGCATTTCAGGTTTGAAAAGTCATGACAATCATATACTACTACAACAACTGCTTCCTCTTGTTGCTCGAAGAGCATTACTGAAAAATGTTGTTGCCACTTTGATTGAGTTGGCTAACATTTTTAAGCAATTATGCTAAAAAATGAACACTGAAGAAGATTTAAATAATATTCAAGATAAAGTGGTGCTTACATTATGTCATCTTGAGAAAATATTCCCATCTTTATTCTTTGATATTATGGAGCATTTGCCTATTCATCTTGCTGGGGAGGCATCATTAGCGAGACCAGTTCAATTTAGATGGATGTATCCAATTGAGAGGTACTATGAACTACCATGTTAATGTCTTTTAATTTTCATAAATTCTAAATGAATTGATTGATAGTAGTTATAAATTTCATGGGCTATCTAGGTATTTGCTAACTCTGGAGAGATATGTGCGTAATCGTGCACATCCTGAGGCTTCTATTGCTAAAGGATACCTAATGGATGAGTGCATAAACTTTTGTTCAAGATATCTCGATGAAGTAGAAACTAAACTCAATCGAGGACCTCGGAATAAAGATGGTACCTCTGATGAAGGAGAGCAATTCGAACTTGATCATATCTCTTGGGTTCAAGCTAGTGCTAGTCAATACAACTTTTATTGATCCATTTCGAGAGTAAGATGTGCATAATTTTCCTTCAATACCTTAGTTCTTTTTGCTGTACAACTAAGTTAAGGTACTTTTTATCTCTTTTTGATATCTTCCAATGCCTTCTCGCATAGAAAGCATCTTAATGAAATTCGTAATGAAATGCCACGTTCTTCTATTCATGAAATTCAAAAAGAGCATAACAAAAAGTTCCACAAATGGTTTCGAAATCATGTAAGTGCCAGAAATTTAGTTAACATTTTGTTGTTATAGAGATTTTTGTTGCTAACTATATGTGTTTTCGTAGGTTCACTCCTTGCAAGAGACCTCAAATGTATCATTGTCTGAGGAAATCATTCATTTAGCTAATGGCCCTAAATGGGGTGCACGTAGCTATAAATCTTATGCTGTTAATTGCTTCAGATTTTGTACCAAGGATGCAAATAAACACAAAAGCACGCAACAATCTGGTGTTATTTTGAAGGCTAATACCATGAGTTATGCTAGTGCACGAGATCAAAACCCTCTTTCCGGCAATGTAACATTTCTTGGAGTGTTAACAGATATAATTCAAATTCGATATGTCAATGACATGACTTTTATCTTGTTCAAGTGTAATTGGGTTGATAATCAGACTGGAAAGAAGTGTGATGAGTTCGACTTCACAATGGTTAATTTTAATCATCTGTTATACAAAGATAACAGTATTGATGATGAACCTTTCATTTTTGCGAAGCAAGTTTGCTACATCCAAGATTCGGTAGATGAAGATTGGCATGTTGTTCTTAAATTGTCAACAAGAGATACATTTGATCTTATGTCCAAAAATTCATCTATTGCGAACATGGTGCCACAAGTTGAGCTATATACACAGCAAGAACTAGATGAAAGGGGTTATTTTCGTGAGGAAGATGTTCAATGGGTTAGACAAGGAGTTGAGGGAACAACAGTGATCATCAATCGAGAAGACAATGATGATGATATGGATGATGTTGATTGACAGTTCGTTCGACATGTTTTTTTTATTACGTGATTTTTTCATATGGCTTTTGTTTTAGGGGCATTCTTCTTTTGTCCAATTATGTGACTTCCCCTCGACTATGTGTAACCATTACTTTATATGAATGAAATATATAATTTGTTTAATTGAACTTGGATGGATTGTAATCTTTTATTATATGCGTATATTAATTATCGTGGAACTTAAACAAATATATTTGCATTCTTTGACTGTGAATGTTTTTTGAATAGATAACTATGCCGCCAAAGAGACCAAGAGACACCTCCATGGAGAGTATAATAGCACGAGAAGTAGAAGCTCGACGACAATCGGTAACATCTTCTCAAACTCAAATGAATAATGAAGGTATATACATGTTTATTTAAATTTTTTAAAATTTAAGCTTGTTTAAACATTTGTTGTTGTTTTTTTATAGATACGAGTGGTACATCAGGTGTTGTGAGAGGACGTGGAGCAGCTTGTACTGTTCGTGAGTGGGGTATAGGCCAAAGGTTGCATATTCAGTTTAACTCTCAATGGCAACCAATAAATGCAAACAAAGACAAATTAACCACCCAACTTGGAATCATAGCCAAAAATGGCAACATGGCTCCCTTGACTTGTCCTCGGTGGCAAAATATGCCATCACATCTTTTGGATGCCATCTGGAAAGAAGTGAAGGTTATTTATCTTTAAGAAATCCATAAGATAAGATGTATATTGAGTTTGTACCTCGATTAATCTATTGCAATTTGTTTTTGTAGGATAATATAGATGTTCCTCATGAGTATAGACCTCATTGTTTACAACATATTGGGAACCTTTGGCGGGATTGGAAATCTCGTGTAAAGAGGGAGTACTACAAAAAATATGATATGGATGAGGATCGGTTACAATTCACTCCTCTCAAAGTTCAGCCGGATCAGTGACCTATTCTTGTAGCTTATTGGGGAACAGAACAGGCTAAAGTATGTGCCTAACATAATAACAAAAGTATAGATTTCATATTTTTTTATTTATATTGGAAGTCATATAATATAATTGTTGTTAACTTTGTTTATATTATAGGAAGCTATAGAGAAGGATAAGGTAAATCGAGCACAACAAGTTGCACTTTATCGAATAGGCCGCACGTCATTGGCTCAGAAATGAGAAGAGGTAAGTTACATTTTTTTTGTTTATACGCTCTTTATTTGTTGGTTATCAAGATTTACTTATATCTTTTTAATAGTTGTATTATTGTAGTTCTGTTATTTTCTTTTTTAGATGATAAGGAATGGAGAGCAAATTGATCGCATTAGTGTCTTCATCAAGACAAGAACAAAAAGTAATGGCGAAGTAGGTGATGATGAAAGTGCAGAAATAATTGTAGGTTCTTTAATCTTTTGAATTATTTATTCATCCACTATCGGTAATTTAATTTTTGCATAATACATTATCTTTATTAATTTGTTATTTCTTTTCATTATGTTGTAGAGTCAATTTCATGAAGGTTTGTCTCAATTTCCATAAGACCAACAAACTCAACAAGTGAGAGAAGAAGTATTTGGCAATGTAATGGGACCTAATCATCACGGTTATGCTCGGACATATGGTTTTGGTCCATCTCCGACTGACGTGCAAGGCAGTAGCTCATCGGATGTTCACTTGAGGGAAGAGTTGGGTAATTTGCAGCAAGAACACCACAACTTAAAGGAAGCATACAAAAACTTGAAGGAAGCATACAAAAACTTGAATGAAGCACACAACGACTTGAAGCAAGATCACAACAACATGAAAATGATGTATGATGAAGTTGCTTCCTTCCTGCAGGAGAGGTTTCCAGAGTTTGCAGAGCGGCATGCTACAAGACTGATAATTGCTTATTTTTAAAGTTAAAAATGTAGTTTCGGTTGACTCATATTTTTTACTTATATTTCATGTTTTTTTTTTTTTTATAAATAGGTCCCAGATGCTTCAAGTGGACATCATAGTCGTTTCCAATATGATAGTCATGGAACAAACAACCTCACAGATCGTGATTCAAACCACGAGAATGAATAGATATATAAATGAAATTATACAATTTGTTTTAAAATACATAATGTTACTTAATGATTAAAATCTTGATTACAAATTTATTCTTGCAAGTTGTTTGCCAAGTTTTACGGCTTACTTATCAGATGATTGAGTTTTGTGGATGCTGCTGAATTATGTAACTGATCAGATGTTTAACTATTTGATTATATGATGTTGAACAGTGTGAATGATGATTGAGTTATGTTTGGTTTGTTTACGTTATGGTTAAACTATTTATGTGATATCTCTTGATATTTGATTTGATTTCATCATATTTATTGAATGATTGGAGAAACATATCAAAATATTTTTGCGAGACAGGTTACTTAATCTTTAAACAGTAAACAACATTAAACAGGAAAAGAATTTCCCCCAAAAAACCCATTTACGGCGGTTTCTTGGTCATCGCAAACAGATTTTTCAAAATTAAATTAAGCCATTTACGGCGGTTTTGAAACCGCCTTATAAGGGTCCTTATACGGCAGTTTAGAAACTGCCTCAAAAGGTCCTTTATACAACGGTTTATATATAGACCGCTGTATAAAGGACCTTTTGAGGCAGTTTCTAAACCGTTATATAAGGACCCTTATAAGGCGGTTTCAAAACTGTCGTAAATAGTCTATATACTGCGGTTAAGAAACCGCCGTAAATCGGTGTATTATATGCCAATTCTATTTCATCGTATGTTTTTCTGTCGAACAACTTAACCGTCGTAAAAACCAATTTGCAGCGGGCCTAAACCGCCGCAAAAGCTTTTACTATGGTTGCTTTTACGACGATTGTAAACCATCGTATAACCGCCGTAAAAGCTCTTTTGCGACGGTTTAGGCCCACCATAAATGGCTTTCCATGCTGTAGTGAATAAATAAAAAGCCTGCTGAGTTGAAAACCCAAAAAGGGTGGCTTAGACAAAATTTAGGGCAAGCTTGCTAAGTCGAAAACTCGAAAAGGTGGCTTAGGCAAAAATTAGAGCATGAAAAATAAAAAAAAAGAAGAAAAAGAAAATAAACCCGCTAAGTTGAAAACTTGAAAGGGCGACTTAGGAAAAAATAAGGGTGAAAAGAAAAATACTTGAAGAAGTAGAAGATTGTCATTGAATCTCTTACTTGGATCAACCTTGATACGGTCGAATTCGATCAATGCCTCAGTAAAAATCAAGGGAACTACCGTGAAATCGGGTCCCATTTGAGGAATTATGGTCAGAAGATATGGGTCATCGAGACCATCTGGTAAAACCAGTAGAAACTATACAAGAAGGTAGTACTGAAGAAGGCAAAGCCAACCAAACGAGGTCTTATCTATCATCTTAAGTAAAAGCATGATGGAAAACAATGTTGCTCTACCACCTTTGGCGTGAACAACTATGATGGAAATTAAAAAGTCAAAGAAGTCAGCAAGATCAGACATCAACGGTGTCTCAATAGTAGGCATAATGATGCCCTTAGAACTAGATGAATGAACACCGAGTGTGGCAAAAAATTTCTCATACAAGGGGCAAAGCTTTTGCCCATT
The DNA here is from genome assembly GCA_013180625.2 of Boswellia sacra. NCBI lineage: Eukaryota > Viridiplantae > Streptophyta > Magnoliopsida > Sapindales > Burseraceae > Boswellia > Boswellia sacra. The sequence continues at coordinate 56,093 of SNVD02008612.1, forward strand.
GAAGCAGAAGACATGATCAAGAGAATCCCAAAAGGATGTGCACTCCTTGAGAAAAAGAATGTCGAGCTTCACATGTTGAATTGTAGAGACCACTAGATTTGAGCTACTTCCAATCATCATCTTTTAGAAGCTTTAAGAGAGGCTAAAAGGTCTTAAGAGAGACCTTATACATATTGAAAAGCGTGAAGAGGCATTAAAAAATGTGAAAAAAAGCTTGGAAAATGAGAGAGGAAGTGTTGAAAAGTGTAGAGAGAATCATACGAGAAGTAGCACTTAAATAGTACAAAAAACAAAGTAGAAAAGGAAGAGAAACCGTTAGTAGGCAATGGAAGGACTACTGACCAGCTGTTCTACTATGGGCCAGTCGTTCAGTAGTTGACTGATGGTAGTCAGGGCAAAAAGCCCTGCAATGCTTCCTTTCGCATGTTTTTGGCTTTGGATTTACGTACCGACTAGTGACTTCGAGCATGTGACTTTTAGATTTTGTAATTTTGTCCATAATTGAATAAATTTTGATATAGAAACAAATTTGAATAAATTTGAATGTCAATTGATCAAAATATGCATAGTATCAGAAGCAGTGAATAGAAGAATTTTCATTGAGTCTTTAGAGTTTGTTCATACAACCGATTGCTTTGATTATACATAATGAAAAGTTGAAATAAAGAAGTTTGTATATGGAAGCTAAATGAACAATGCAAAAAAGAAATCAACGTGAAGAAAACTGATGATGACAGTCCTCACTCATTACCATCATTATCATCATCAACAGAAAATGTAGCAACCTGAGCCTGAAGGCACTCAATCTATCGCTCCAAACGAGCGTTCTCCTGACAACTCATCTAATTCAAGCAAGGAGCATGTAGTTAGAAAAATTATTAAGATAGAAATCATGCATACATTGAGCACAGAGTATTGCTTTACTTGATACTGGTGAGAGATCTGCAAGACATACCCATGAGAAGTAACTTGTATCCGAGAGACACGCTTCATGAAAGATTATGGCACAAATATTGCATTGTATTTTTATGACTAATAGACATTTGAAGAATAACACAAGAAAACTTACCAGAGTGATATAATGAGGGACGAAAGAAATAGGCATGGTTGGATTCTCAGTGATCACATAGCTGTTGATTTGCCCACTAACATTCTACTTGTAGACTATATTGATAGGGTAGGCTTGGAGGTCGCCAATCACATCACCAATTAGAACAACTAAGACGACTATAGTGGCTTGAGGCAGACATGGCTACTCATTAGTAATAGCAAAAGAGATAGATGTGCCAATACCAGAGGAAGAAACCTTCAATCTCTTCCCACAACAGGCAGAAAAGCTACTAGTATGGCTAGAACAACCATAAGCAGCACGAGCAGGAGGATTGGAACCTCATCAGCAAGTCAACTTGGCCTAGTATACAATAATATGGCTCAAGCCCACTTAACATAAGAAACTATCACCATGGGGAACTCGATCTCGCTTAAGTGAATCCCAGCAATGTATACGATCACGTTTAGCTCCATAGCCAAGTCAGCAGAATATATCATCAGGACTCGTGGAGAAGGGGGAGTCTGATGATAGTCTGGACCTCTGAACCAATCCTAGATTCAGTCACCTAGATAACACATCATGCTATCAACGCATGGAACAAGAATGTGGTAGTTGATGAATGGAGCGACAACCTTTAAAGCGGCTGACCAATTCTCAACAGGCCCCCACCACTTGGAACGAATCTACAAAGTATGGTGAGATTATGATATAAATAATAATGACATAATAATTGCAATCTCTTTTACCTTGTCCCAGGTCATCGTATGGATGGAATCATGAAAGAAATCTAGCTCATGAGATCTCTCAGGCTTTGCACGATGTGCAACCCACCTCTTCATCCATGGCAAAAAAAGTTCCTGACAAGCAAAAAATGGGAAAGGTAGTACACCTAACTCATAGGCCCATATCTATTATAAACAAGACAAAATTGGAAATGGAATTCATATAGACAAAACATGAAGCTATAAAAGGAAAAGAAATTACCTTAAGTAATGGAGCAAAACCGATAATCGCGGTAACACCTCGAGAAGGACAGTCAAAACCAAAGTACAATTGGCCAAGAGCAGCACGACCCCAATTGAAAGTCCTCTCTTGGTCGAAATCCCAGAGGGCACAAAGCAAATTCAAAAAGTTAGTGTTCAACGCATTGGCAAAAAACGTCGATCCAAATAGGTACACGATAAAACTACGTGCATATTGATCTACCTCGACTGAAGTTAGATCCGGTTCATTAGCTTCTTATGGTAACACCTCGAGAAGGACAGTCAAAACCAAAGTACAATTGGCCAAGAGCAGCACGACCCCAATTGAAAGTCCTCTCTTGGTCGAAATCCCAGAGGGCACAAAGCAAATTCAAAAAGTTAGTGTTCAACGCATTGGCAAAAAACGTCGATCCAAATAGGTACACGATGAAACTACGTGCATATTGATCTACCTCGACTGAAGTTAGATCCGTTCTTCTTTTTCAATATTCATACAATTCATTGTACCAAATGGCGATATTGTTTTTGATCTTCACATCATATCCAAGAAGCTAATGAACCGGATCTATTTGATATCTTGAATATGCAATGCAAGCATCAACGGGCACAACCTCTCTACAACATAGAAGGCCAATCAGAGCGACAATGTCGAATGGCGTGACAGTGATCCCACCAATCAGAAGGTGGAAAATGTGAGTTATGTCCATCCACCTCTAACATAGAGTAGCCAGTGCTCGATGATAAGTGTGCGAAAGGCATATGGAAGAGAAGTAATAAACTCATTCAAGTCGGTTGCAAAAATCCTATTCCTAATAGCCTCATTCTCTATCTCTAAGAACCAATTGTAGGCTTCAGAAAATGACCTACATATCTTATTCTCATGGGAGTCCAAAGGCAAGAAGTTGAAGTCTCTACATGAATACATACCTACAAAATTGCTAGAAAATAAAAAATGAAGAATAAAGAAGAATACATACCTGGTTGATCATGTGGGAATCCACGTTGTAGATAATAGGCACCTTTTCGTCTCTCGGAAGACCTCTCAACGTCAATCTCTAGATTGGATCTCTCTCATTCAATTCAAGATGGACTGGATGATCAGCCATTAGAAAGATAAAGTCGAGACAAACTCGTAGGAGAAAATCGAGAAGCAAGTCGGGTGAGAAACAAAGAAATGGCGCTTGAATGAAGCGAAGAAAGGCGAAAGGTCTTTATATAAACCCTCAACTGTTGAGTGCTGTCGGCTGACCACCGATCGACAGTCAAATTGCCAGTCGGTGGTCCTCCTATAGCTTGTCAGTTGACCCTTTAATGAGGGGCAAAAGGGTAAAAGCTAAGGAAAGTAACGAAAGAAAAGAGAAAGAACGAAAGAAAAGAAAAGAAAGAGAAAAAAGAGAAAAAAAGAAGAACAAAAAGAAAGAAAGAAAAAGGAAAAGAAGAGAGAGAAGGAAAAGAAAGAAAAAGAAAAGAAGAGAGAGAAAAAGAAGAAAAAGAAAAGAAGAGAGAAAACAAAAAAAGAAAAGAAAAGAGAGGAAAGAAAAGTCCAAAAAGAGAAGAGAAACTCTACATCGATATGAAGACACCGAAAAAATTTTCAAAAGCATCGGTGACACGCACTCGACCATGGCAATAGTTTAGCAACTCACAAAAAAAGAAGAGTAATATCAGTTGATAGAATCTTCAACTAATCCACATGGAAGAATTCCGTTAGAGACTAGAGAGCAGTTTGCTGAAGATCACGTCGAATGAGGTAAACTTTGAATTGATTTGAAATTATCAAAAGATGTTTGATATTTTACAAAAATTTGCAAGAACAATGAAGAAATCTCTAATGAGATCAAGAATCAACAACATGATAAGAATTCCCTAATGGAGGGTCCTATGGATGCAAAATCTAAAGAAATCAAGAATAAAGAATGCTTTGCTAAAGAATTGAAAAGTTTAAAGCCTAATGAATCAAGAATTTTTCCTAGTGGACTAGAAGAAATCAAGAATAGAAGTAAAAATTTTTTTAAGAAGGGCATGAAACCCAATGAATACAAGTCTAAAAAGATCAAAGAAGAATGAATAATACTCAACTGAAGGTATGAAGAATGAAAAGGTCTAAAGGCCGTAAAACAGTGCATAGTTGACATTTTCCTGATAGGCATGCATTAGAAGAAACCCTAAGAAGTAGCTGCACTTAAGAGTGTTTGAAGCCCTTAGAATAGGTACAAGCCCTAAGAAATGGAGTACCGAAGAGTGTTTAAAAATCCTAAGAAGAAGGTGCACTTAAGAGTATTTGAAGCCCTTAGAATATGCACAAGCCCTAAAAAGAGACGCATCGAAGAATGTTAAAAACCCTAAAAAATAGGTGCACTTAAGAGTATTTGAAGCCCTTAGAATAGGCGCACTAAAGAGTGCTAACAAACCCTAGGAAGTAGGTACACTAAAGAGTGTTTGATCTTAGGATCGTAAGGATGCAATTAATGCATTAAAACAATGCATTTGTCTGCACTATAAGAGTGCACATCACTCATTGTAAGGATCCACTTCATGCATTAGAAGAATGCACATGTTCGCACTAGAAAAGTGCACATTGCACATCATAAGGATGCATTATGTGCATCAAAAAGATGTACTTGTCTGCATTAGAAGATTGCACACCGCACATTAAAAGGATGCATTCCATACATTAAAAGGATGCATTTGTCGCACTCAAAAAGTGCATTTCATGCATTTGAAGGATGTGTATTAGCCCTTAAGTGGGCACATCAGCCCTTGAGTGGGCACACCTCTTTTTTTGGAATTGAAAAGGAAAGTACATGATAAGAAGTGTGACAGAATGTAGATGAAGCGGAGGATGCCAAGATGAGAAGAGAAAAGACAAAGTAACAGTACTTTGTCGATTTTTGCGTCTTACAAACTTATCCAAAGTAGGGGGCAAGTTGTACAAACTTGATTTTTGATGCTCAATGATGAATGAAGAGCAAAGTAAATGACCAAAATGTCTTTTGAAGTAGAAAGAAAACAATTGAGAAAAAACTAATAGAAAACTTTGAAAACTGACCCATGCCTTCAAAAATTTCAAAAATTAATCCAGGAGAAATATATGATGAATCACACACCGTTGTGAAGCTACAGATGTCTAATTTTTACATAATTTTTCGAATCAAGAATCAGAGTTGAACTCAAAAAGTTACATAAGGTCGAACAGTTGAAGGTCAGAAGGGATTGCATTAAAAAAATGCAAAACCGAAGGGTTTGGTAGCCCATAATCGGCTAACAGTTATAGGACAGTCGACCGGCTGTCCTACCATTGATCGATGGTCCACCCATAACCAGCTAGATGTCCCACTATTAGCCAGCATTCCTCACACAGTCGGTTGGCTGTTCGCCTTGTATATTTACAAAATTTTAATTGAAACCTTCCTTTTTTTGATTTCTGCTTCTTTTTTCAACCTCAACCCTCCACTATAAAAAGAATCCCTCTTCTCACTTTTCAAGACACTGAATTCCTCTCTTCTCCGTTTTGAAGAACACTTGAGGATTCAAGGAGTCTTTTCTAGTGGAATAATTTTTAGGCATTCTATTACTCTAAACTCGAAAAGGGTACGTCTTGAGAGTAGTTTTTTCTTCTCCCTTCTCTTTTCTTATTTAATTTTCTTGCTTAGAATAAGCATGTGTAGATTTGTTTATGCTTAGAATAAACATGATTAGGTTTTATTTTGATGCTTAGAAGCATGCTTAGGGGTTTTATGAATTGTTTAATACTTTATTTATTTTGCAAGGTGGAAATGGTTGTCAAGGTAAGTCATCTTTCATTTCCTTATTTAGAAACATGAATAAGGATTTTATTTCTTTGTGAATACTTAGAAATATGCTTAAGAGTACATATTTAGAATCATGCTTAAAAGCACATGATAGAATCATGATTAAGAATTAAACTTATGATTGTTTTGAAGCATGCTAAAGTAGTATAGAATAGGCAAGAATTGCTTTGATTGATTGAAATTGTCAAGATTATCTTAATTAATTGATTAAGTTGGGCTAGAAATGCCATTATAGGCTAGAATTTCCCTATTTAGAATTATAATCAAATGCTAGAATTGCAATAGGTTAGAATTGCCATGTTTAGGCCAAACTGCTATGATAAGAATTATCAATCTAGGTTGAAGTGCCATGATTTTAGTTCATGGCCTTAATTAGAATGTTAATTGATTGATATGAATGAATGTATAAATATACCATGTTTAGAAGTATAATTGAATAATTGTATGATGCGATGAAGTAATGGTTGACTCACATTGATAGTGAGGGACCATTACTTAGAATGAATACTTGAATGAATGAATATATGAATATACTTGAAGAGACTTGATAAGCATTGAATAGACTCACATATGGTAGTGAAGATTTCACTATTTATTGAGTTTTGAATTGATTGATTGTATTAAGTACTTAGTTTGCATGAATATGCTATGAATGAATGGAATGATTTTATCATCGAATATTTGAAGTGTTTAGAAGAATTTACTTTATTTATTGAAGAATAAATTACTGCAATCCTTCTCCCATTCCCCCATGTTTGCAAGAAAATTGTAATGTATTCTCTTCTCTCTTTCTTTGTATGAATATACAATTGTTTTGGTTGAAATTACATTACATGTCTTTAAGAGGACAAAATGAATAACGTGCGCATAAAATGAACAACACTAAGTAGACTATATAACAAGGTATAACTACTCCTATTTGGTATTTCCTAGTGGAGGCTAGATTTATAACCGGGTGGGTCGAAGGCTCGTACCTAACTTCTCGAACCCAGCTTTGAAGAGATGAAGGTAGTTTAGGTCATGAAACGAGAGATTAGATTGCCATCATCCATTTTTACAGTAGAAAATTGGGTGATGACTATATTTTCTGGACATGCTCATGGCTTGTTTGTGTTCCCTTAAGTTTTGAAAGAGGCTTTGACACAGTGTCATGGTGGTAAATGCTCTAGCAGGATAAAAGCCTCATTCACAGGCTCATATCACCTCTTTTGAATGGGTCCACGCTGTATGATTTGGCGGATTTCTTTCACATTCCTTGTGATGTAATAGCATACATACTATAGATCATAGAGTCATGTCGCATTCCTTGATGCCTATGATTGGGTTGATAGAAAAAGGCTACACTTCATGGCTCTATATCTTTTAGTTTTGTCTATTGGCTCATTATTTGTTGGTTTTTGAGGATCATTTTAGAGAATCATTGCTTGCAGTTCTAATTCCACAAATGGGGCTTGAAAAGACGCTTGTGCCTCTGATTTTGGTTAAGACTTTGCACAAGCTAGGTCATGTGAAATCTGGAGAAAGCATGAGGTTTTCTAGCAGCTTGCTTCTTCTCTTGGTAGGTCTCGTCCTCCTCCTCACCCCACCCCCCACACCCTCCCTTTTTTGCACGAACTCTTTGTTTTCCTTTCTCAGAGCTAGCTGCAAGAGAAGTTGGCCATTTTGGCTTGGCCCAAAGTTGACCCACTACCCATGGACCTTAGTATCATTCCCAAAGGAGGCTCTAGGGACTGGATTTTGGACATTGTGGGTACGTGTTATACCAGATAGACTCATCTGTTGGTATTGTCCTTGGTGGAATTGTAACATGTGACCTTAGGACTTATACCACATTGTGTTCCATTGGCTGGACTTAGCCATAGTTCCTTTTATACCCTATCTCGACTATGCTCGTAATGTGAAGAGAAACAGCATATCATGACTGATCTTCCTACTTTTGGGCCTAGGCAACTTACAACATGTTTCCTTGATCGTGTCTGAGAGTCTTGGCCATATTGTCATATTCAGAGGAACTTGTTCGTCATTCTGACTTCATGGCTGATGATCAGTATAAAGCATGGTCGATTGGCAGGCTAGCCATCACGTGGTTTAGACTTTCTGCAAACACAAGCTTTCAAGACATGCATTTAAGTCTTTTGTTAGATGTATTCTCCTTTGAAGTAGTTTCAAACTTAATGAAAATAAGTTTCGTAACATATGTGCTTTCAATCCACGAATATTTTATTAAAAATGGTAGAGATCGTAAGAACAATATGTGTACATGAAGTGACTCCTGTCATTAACCAGCCTTTTTGGGTTTTCTGGTTAATTATTTTTTTGCTCATTTTTCTTTTCCTTGTTCTCTCATACAAAATATTCTTTCATCCTATCGATAGTGATACGTTCTGAGAAGTCATTCTCCTCCAGGTCTAATAACTTTATGACTCCTTTGGTCAGCACCTTCTTGATTAAGTATGGCATTTCCCAATTTGGTTGAAACTTCCCTCGTGGATCAAAGACTCGAGGACATGCTTGCTTTAAGACCAGATCCCCTTCTTTAAACTTCTTTTTATTGATATTCTTGTTAAAAGCACGAGCTATTCTCTATTGGTAGAGTTACATGTGATACAGTGCCCTCGTTCTCCTTTCATCCATCAAAGTTAGTTGTTCGCATTTGTTCCTTGCCCATTGGCTTTCTGAGACTTTAGCTTCAACAATGACTCGTGTTGATCATACCCTAAATTTTATTAGGAAAACTACTTCATTACCATACAGTAAAGAAAACAGGTTTACCGTAGTTGAACTCTTTAAAGTTGTCTTGTAACCTACTGCATGAAAGGTAACTTCTTAGCCCAATCTTTGTAAGTTTGTACTTTTTTGCTAGCATTTTCTTGACATTTTTGTTAGTAGCATCAACAACTCTATTTACTTATGATTGATAAGGAGAGGACTTATGATGCTCAATTTTGTATTTTTGTAACAATTCCTTTATTTCTGCTTGAAATTGTACACCGTTATCAGTTGTCACATGGTGTGGGATGCCCTATCTACATATAAGATTTCTTTCAATAAACCTAGCCATCTGTTTTCCCCTAAGTTTAATGAAACATTCCTCCTTTATCCACTTGAAGAAGTAGTCAATCACAACCATAAAATACTGGTGTGCATTGGAAGTTGCGGGTTTAATTTCTCTGATAATGTCAATTTCCCATGTATGGTGACAACATTCCTTTCAGCTCACTTGGGGGTTAATGAAACAAATCTCTAGAGAGTTGGCATTGGTGGCATTTCTCCCCGAATCTTATACAGTCGGCTTCTATGGTTAGCTAGTAGTACCCTTGTCTCACGTTCTTCTTGCCAATTACTAATCCATTCATGTGAAGTCCAAAAACCCCAGCATGCACTTCTTCCATAATCAACTTGGCTTCCTTTTGATAAACACATCTTGGCTATATTCTGCCAGGCATTATTTTGGTGCCATTCGTTACTCTCTGAAAATCTCAGATGCTACTCTAAACTCTTTGGAAATTCCTTGGTGCAATTCCATGCCTTTTGAGGATTTTTTGCCGTTCTGGACTCTCTAAGTGAGCATGTTGAAATCCTAAATTCTGTTGTTGGAGGTCCTAGTGCAGCTCTACACTTTGGGGGTTTTGGTGACATTCTACACTCTCTAAGGGCTCTGGTTTGATTCTGCATTCTCTAAGGGTTCCTAGTGCGATTCTGTAATCCACAAGGGTTTTGGTACGATTTTGCACTCTTTAGGGGTTTTGGTGTGATTCTTCACTCTTTGGGGGTTTTACACAATAAAGGTTCATTAGTAATTTTGCACGAAATTTAAATTTCAAACTTAAAGGAGTGTGCCTATATGATGGGTGTGCGGCCTTAACGTCTGAGACAATGTATAATCTCCTTTTCGCTTTTTCAGTCGTCACTCTCTTCAATAGTTTTGGTGGCCTTGTTTTCTCTCAAACTCTCCTTTAATTCTTTGTGTTTTCGGCTTCTTTTAGACAATGGTGAACATTCCAGTTGATCTTATGCTTTGTTTGAAGCCTCGCCCCTTCATCCAACGCTCACGGATGCTCCAATTGGCAGCAACACGTGTATTAGTTGGGGTCTAGGCTCCACGACTTTTCCAGGAGGAGTTCTTGCTCCATTGGAAAATTGATTCATGCATTGTGTATTTTTCCATTTCCATGCAATTTTGTGAAGTTTTTGCATTTTGGAAAATTGGGCGCCTTTATCAAAGGCATTGCATGTTTGATTATAAGTGCATGCCTATAGTTGTGAATTAGTGCCTTTATCTATTAAAGGCACTCACTTTAGGGCTAGGCTTACATGGCACTTAGGCGCTTGCCTTTAGGTCTTGCTTATTAAAGGGACGCACCGTTAGGTTAGCTTTGGCACCTTTAGGGTTTCCTTTTCTTAGGCACTGTGCTCCGTGCCCTTAGGTTTATGCTTAAAAGGCTCTCGCCTATAGGATTTATGTCCTTTAGATGTGTGCCTCACATTGTGTGCAGGTTTCTTTAGCAACGAGTTTTCTATTTTCTGCACTTTTACCTCATCTATTTTGACTAACCTTCTCGTCTTTTGTGTCTATTTCAGGTGGAGAACAAACACAAGCCCAGTGGTGTTTATTCCTATCCTCGAAAATGGTATGACAAGGTACAAGAGGGTCCTGTTTGAGATCATATCTTAACAACCAATTTTGATAATTTTATCAAGATATTGCTATCTCAGCAGGTGTGCACAGATTGTCGTGCCCTCGTAGCTTTAGTGGACAAGTGGATGGACACCATCAAAATTCTCCATCTTCCTTTTGGAGAGATGACTATTATGCCCCTAGTCAGGGCTGCTTTGACAGGCGTCTCTTTCATTAGTGAGGCAATTCCTTTTGACAGTTATTGGTCCTACTGCAAGCCTGAAGAGTAGCACATTTGGATCGGGAACCTGTTGGGCTTCATTCTTGCTTCTAATGAGCCCAAGATGATCATTTATGCCATAATCTATTGTTAGTGGGAGGGTTGTCGGTTGGAGACGAGCGAGGAGGTGGAGTAGTACGCTTGGAGCTTTTTTTCTTTTTTACCTTCTTACTATGACGTTGTTTTCAAACACGTGAAACTTAGGTGAGCTGTTTCTCCTTCCATCCCTTTGAGACCTAGATAGGGTTTGGTTTTTTGACTGGGGCTGTCCAGCTTTGGCCCACCTCTACTACCACTGGACCTTGGTTGTTGTGGGACTAAGCTCATTGGTGGTTTTTCTTTTATGATTGAGGTAAGTCTCTATTTGTGAGTGGGGCTTCTATCCCACTTCAAGTGATTACAATCACAGCATTGCTTTCCAAGACCTTTCGACACTTAGGGTTGCCACAGAACGAGTCACGGAAACAGGTTATAGAGATTATTAGAGCCGCCACTTGGGTAACTAACCGTGAAAAATAGTTGGATGACAATAACTGATCCCTTACTTCGAGACGCAACTTCTTATCATCCTTTCGTAGTCAGGTTCGGGAAGTTAGGTATAGATCTTCTATTTGTCCACCAGAGTATGTCGAGTTTAAGGTTTTAGTCGGTTAATTATTGTCTATCTTGATCCTAAATTCATTCTATACATACAATAGATTTTATCTAAATTATTACATGTGGGGTGAGCCAATTCATAAGCATTTATAGAGATAAAGTACAATAAAGTGTGAACACAGGAAAATGGGAAAGGGACTACATGAATTGAACATAAATAAAAGTAGTGAGAACAAAATGTAGACAAATAAAGTGCAAGAAAACAATCAACACTTCTATTTCGCACTTTGAGCTCAATAGGCCTACCATTGGAAAATGGATCAGGCACCAAGAATTGTGGCACCATCCACTATCTAATCACCCTTATGCTTACCAAGCTCCACCGAATAGGGTTTCTCACAAGCAGTTGTGAGCCCACCTTCTGCAACCAATACTCCTAAATCATTGCTCTCCGATTAGATTTCTTACATTAGTGTGAGTCTACCTAGTTCAATTGCTTTCAAACTATTTTAACAAGATAGATATTGAACAATATATCGGTTAAAACATTGATAAGATGAGAGGAGAAGTGTTATTATGAAACGACGAGTGTGTGTTACCCATGAGTCTGGTAACGTGACTCGCCATACAGTCCATGTGATTACGATGCCTGTTAATGGATTAAACGGTGTCCTATATTTTTTGGCGGACCAAGATAGACGACTATTCATAGATTGAATAGCGCCCACGAGAGTAATTATGATGGTCGTTCATGATTTGAATGGTATCCCTCGGAAGGCAATGAAACTAGAATGAAAGGTGATCATAAATATAAGTAAAGGTAAAATGTGGTAGAGTACGATAATGTATATTGCATAATGTAAACGGCGACAACGTAATCAAGCACAAAAATTAGAATGCTGCAAAACGAAAGTGCGATAAAGTAAACAACGAAAAAGTAAACTATAGTTTAAATAAAAGTGTGGTAAAGTAAATGAGCATAAGTAAAAGCGATAAAAGATAAGATGCAGTAGAATAAACACCGAATATTAGAGTGAAGGCATATTAGAGTGGTGGTTTCTTATCGGCCATCGCCGATCTGCCACCACTTGCCTATATCCACGAATCATAAAAACGTAACAAAATTGGTAAGACGAGAGAGGAATTGTAGTGATTGGCCCTCAGGCTTTACCGAATAACGAGTGTTTATGAATGGTTGTTTGAAAATCGGACGAAAACAAGGTTGTTCATGTGAGTTTTGAAAGTAGAAGGGCTTTAAAATGTTTGTAAATAGGGGTATACATGTGAAAATTTAAAAGCAAATAGTTGAGAGATGTTGAAAAAGAGGGATGGAAAGGAAATTTTACAGGGTTGGCACGAGTTACGAGTTGAGCAGTTAATGATCAATGTGGGAATGCACGCCTCAATTTATAAAAAAAAAATTTGGGGGAGGAGAGCATGGGTGGCTACAGTCGCATTGCTTTATTTTTGAGATGCTCCCACCCTTTCAGGTGCTTAAGCCAATTTTCAGGCAAAACCCCCTCCTCTTCATGCGCGCACTTCCTTTGCTACATGTGCAGGTGATTTTCCAAGCTTTTAGGCATGGATTGGGCTTTTTATGGGCTTTTGGGCTGGTTTTTAGTCTTTCGAGAATTTTTAAGCTTTTTGGGTCCAATTTGGTTATTTTGGATTTCTATGTGTGTGAGTTTTTTTTTTGGGTTGATTTTGGATTTTTGGGTATTTTTAGTCCCTTTTTTGAATCAACAGTTTATATTACTCAGTATTTTTTTCGGTTCTCATCATTGGACCAAACCTTCTTGCCATCCGACTTAAACCATAAACACAAAATTTCTTGCTTACAGTTTTACCCCTTAATTTGGAGAGGTATGTGAAGCACAAATATTGACAAAGGATATTGTAAGCATACTTAACTGGCTCGGTGTCTGGTTCCAATTACTTTGTACCTCTTGGTAGCTTTGAGATCACTGCTAGTCAAGTTGCATCTCATGACCACTAAAAGACCACTATTGATTTAACTGCATCTCATAATGGCTTGATGACCAGTGCACATCAAATTGCGTCTCATGACGGTTGGAGAACTCTCTAAGTCGGATTGCATTCATTATAGTTGGAGTACCACTACCGGTTGAATCGCATCACATGATGGCTTGAAGTCCGTTGCCAATTGGGTTGCATCTCATGATGGCTGGAAGACTGATGTATTGTGCTTGATGTTCTGTTGGGAATTATTACTGATGTTGGTCTTGTCTCGACTACTAGATTTGTTTGAGAATTTGCTCTACTGGGGATAGATCTCGATGGTGTCTGCTTGAGCCTGTTTAAATCCTACTGGGGGTTGTGCTCATGATTCATTTGCACGTGTCTTTCTCCACTTGGGATTGCGTTGATTGCACATGTCTAGTCTGGATCTAAAACTGTTCTAATTTTTGGTTCCACTGGGGATTAGTTTTGGTATCTTTCCTTTGTTGTTGATTCATTTTTTTCTCCATTGGGGATTGTGCGATTGGGTTGGAGTTTGCTGGGGCTAGGTGTCAGCGGCATGCATTTGATTGTGATTGGCTTACCTCTTTCTCTACTAGGGATCGTGTCAGTGGTCCTTGATGAGCTTGTTGAAATTCTAAATTCTATAATTGGGGGACGTTGCATCTTCGTAGTCTGGTGTGCCCTTGCTTCACTGGGGATTCTTGGTATTCACGTGATTCCTGTGACTCCACTGGGGAATTTGCGCACTTTCTGTGTCTATTTGGGGTGTAAGTGTGATGTTTGTGCAACTTTCAAGTTTCTCAGTCTTTTTCGGCTCCGGTGGGAATTCTCGATGTCGATACAACACCTATGATTTTTGTGACTCTGCTGGGGAATTTATGCAGTTCTAGTGCCCTTTGGGGGTGTCTATGTAGTTTTGTGCCTTCTTGAGGTGCCTAAAACTTTGTGCCCTCTGAGGGTGTTTTACAGCTTCCGTACCCTTCGGGGGAATCTATGCACCTTTGATGCCCTCTAGAGGTGCCTGGTAATTTTGATATGAGAGGTAATTCTGAAAATTTTTACCATGAGGGGTGTTTTAATAGTTTACTTGAAAAGGGTGTCCATAACATTATGCTGAAGGGTCAAGAGGGAGTTGTGCAAAAGGGGTTTTAGGAGATTATGCAAGCGAACTTGTAGGAAGTCGGAGAAGAGGGGGGCTGATAATATTTGCCAAAGGGGAGGAAGTAATGCATGCGTACGCGTGTAGGATACACGAGCGCATGTGAGGCTCCCTTTAGGGGTATAACCCCCGATCTCGGCCTTTTTCGCCGCCACTTTCTTCTTTTCCTCATTTTTCATTCTCTCTAAAAACTTTTACCTTCTTTCTAGGAAATTCTCTCCCAATTCTCTCTTAAACTCTCGATGGGCTATCCAATCAACATTTCATTGGACTTCGTGCCAGTTCCTCAGGTTTCGACACTCGAGGGCATGCTGATGGTAAATGATCGCGGAATCCTTCACCATCTGGACAGTCACACTTACACCTGGGCATGCTTCCCTTTTTGCTTTCACGGTTTTACTATTTTATTGTCATATTGTTTTGTTGATTTGTTGTTTCATTACTGCTCTTGCTGCTTTACTGTCTGTTTCACTGCTTTATTGTTTCACTACTGCTCTGCTGCTTTTACCGTCTAAGTTTTTTTTACGTTGCTATTTCATGCTGCTTTGCTGCTTTTATTGTCTGGAATTTTTTTTTGCTTTACTGTTTTTCTAATGCTATATTATGTGGACTTGCTTTTTATGCATGACCGCCATAGGAAGCCCATTTGTTTTGTAGCCGTAGTAAGACTAGTGGGATACCTAGTCTAATTTACCTGAGCCTTTTTGTTTGCCAGGTGGGGATTAACTACTCATACGACGGATCTTACCACGATGCACGAGACTGGTATGCAACATTAAGAACCCCGCTGTCTTACAGAGGATCAGAGAGACTGGTTTCAAGCCGCTGATCAGTATTCTTTCGCCAAAGAACCCGCGTATCGATGCATAAGCGGTGGCGGCTGGTGAGTAGATGGATGGACACTACTCATATCTTCCGTCGACCCATTGGCGAGATGATTGTTATGCCACTTGACTTCCGTTCACTGGCTGGCATATCGTTCAGAGCGGATCCGATCCCATTTGATTACTGCCTAGCCCCTATTAGTCGACACGAAGGGTTGATCAAGAGATTCTTGGGCATGGATACTGTGACAAAATCTCTAGTGTAGATATATTATGAGCCTCTAA
This sequence comes from Boswellia sacra, assembly GCA_013180625.2. Classification (NCBI taxonomy): domain Eukaryota; kingdom Viridiplantae; phylum Streptophyta; class Magnoliopsida; order Sapindales; family Burseraceae; genus Boswellia; species Boswellia sacra. The sequence goes on from SNVD02008612.1 coordinate 71,685, forward strand.
AGGGGTTCTGGATTAATCAAGAGGATCTAATTGAGGAAGAACTGGAGCAGTATGCCAGGAGTTTCATATTCTACTTGCTGGGCTCTACTCTATTTGCCACCACATCAAACACCATTATGATTTATTGCTTCCTCCCTTGAAGGATTTGGATGTGGTTTCTAGTCTTAACTGGGGTTCTCCTGCTTTATCTTGCCTATACTACAACTTGGATTGGGTTGCTGTCGCACATAAACCATTGACGGGTTCTCATGTATGGTAGAGGTGAGCTTCCTTCCTTTCATTTTCACGGTTTACTTAGTGCTTTTCTTTTTCTGACTATCTTTGTTGTGCAGCTGTGGGCGTATAAGATGGATTTATGTCCTTCCCCCATCATAGCAGATCCGCTTTCATGGTATCCCCATGGCCATCGCTGGATTACACCACAGATAGAAGTGGAACGCTAGCACTTCTTGATGTGGCTTTCAACGATGTGCTCGGCCTTACTTGGGACAGAGTAATAATGAAATCTCAGAAAAGGTTTTTATTTAGTTATTTTTTTTAAGCAAAATAAAGTTAATAATTTGTTTACTTCGTTGTCATAGGTGAATGTCAGGTCATGGGTGAATAACAAAGAGAACCCTTGGGACGCGTGGATGCTCCATGCATTTTACATTTTTGCCTGAAGGATGTCACTGATACGTCCAGAGAAAAGTATATGGCATCTTAGAGAGCATGTCCTGAATTGGTCTCCTGGTCCTGCACAGCGTCGCATTCCTCCCACTTTGTCAATCGAGATGTTGGATATAACTGGCCTGGACTTTGAGTAGATCGAGGCCTTCTCTGCCGAGCTTTATTTTGCCAAGCTAGGATTTCCTCCTATCGATCGGCCTTACCTCAAGTGGGTGTCTCTTTTCCGTGTGCCTTTGAGGAGGGATATGCCTTTCTCTCCGGATGCTCTCGTGTCTTGTCCTTCTTCGTCTAAGTCAGTTTATTCTAGTTGACCTTCCTTCAACCGACCATCATCGAGCTGTCAACCACCTAGTTAGCAATCCTCGAGTCATCTCTCATCCAACCAGCACCCGACGGGGACACACAGTGCTTTCTCTTTAGCTATTGGGAGTAGTGCCAGTGCCTTCCCGTTCGATATCGTTATCCGGGACTTGCCTCATCCATCTGGCACCACGTATTCACTGCTCAGTAAGTCTAGAGTCAGAGAGATTCATAAGCTCAGGTTGATTAAGAACATAGTTGTTCCTTTTGATCCATCGGACACAACTCACGTGGGGATCTTCTTTACCTTTTGCTTTTCCTTTTTTCCTGCAATACCATAACTCATAAAATGCAAACATGCAGGCTCCTCGGTACAGGGTCGAGGAGTTAGAGAGGATAGCCTCCCAGCTAAGGGCAACCATCATGAAGATCTCTGCGGATTGCCGGATGAGTATGATTATGATGTATGCATGACCTATTCTTCGATGTGTTAAGTACTAACCTGTTGCTTTTGCTTTCCCATTTCTTGTTAGGCCATATTACTTGAGATGCAACAAGCTTTAGTAGATTTGTAGCACTGGTACGAGGACTTAGAGGCTGCCTTTAAGAACCAGAGGAACCTGACGGCGGAGAAGTACCATTTGTACATGACTTGTCAGGCAGAGGTTGCTCAACAAGATCAGAGGATCGTTGAGTTAGAGCAGATGAATTCCACGTTAAGTGTGTAGATTTCGAACCTTTTTTGAGTTTATCCTGATGATGAGAGCTGAGACTTGGACTAGGGCTAGTGACATCTCTTGATGTCTGTACTTACTGCTTTTTGTATGCTTGTCTTTCATGTGCACGTCAGACACACAGTGTATTGCCTACTTCTGTTTATGCTATCTATTTCATTCCACTAGACCACAAAATTTGTACGAATTATTTAGTTAATCAAAAAATTGAACTTCCGTAAAAAAATTTTCCTCCTTTCTTTTCTTCTTTTCTTTCTCTCTTTTTCTTTCCCTTCTTTACATTTTCACGCAATAGGCTTTCATTATTGACAAAGATGCCCTTAAAACAAGAGGGAGGGGTCTGAGGAAAAAGTGGAGAGAGAGGAGTGTATGTCCACAGGTGCACACACGAGAGATAAATGCGCACGTGTGTGGGGTTCCTATGAACGAGACTTTCATCTCACCAAAGCGTTTGCAGTCATATATTATGTCAAAACATCTTTTAAGACTTAAGGAAACACAAACAAGTTATGGGCATGTCTACACAATAGAGTCGCCATCCAATTATTCAATTATGAATAAATAGAGGCAGAATAGAGTCGCCATCCAATTATTCAATTAGGAATAAATAGAGGCAATCTGATCCCTTGCTTCGAAATCCTCATCCCTCTAGGGATGGGTTTGGGAAGTTATGCATGAGCCTTTGGCTTGCCCGAATGTAAATCCAGCCTCCACTAGAGTACACCAAATAAATAGCTAAACTATGTTATAAAATCCACTTATGTTGTTTGTTTTATGCATACAAGGTTCATTTTATCTTCATTATTCATATAAGGTGATTTTCAATTAAGGTAGTTGTATATTCATACATAGAAAAAGAGATGAGGAGAGTAGAGTTACATATACTTTCAAACATGTGGGAATGGGAGAAGGATTGCATCAATTTATTCTTCAATCAATAAAATAAATAAAACTCCTAATAAAAACTTCAAAATATTTGTTCATTCATAGCATTCAATTCAAGTATTAAATCTAATCAATCAATTTGAGACTCGATAAATAGTGAATTTCTCACCACCAGATGTGAGTCTATTCAATGGTCATCAAGCTTCTTCAAGCGCGTATACATACATTTAATAATTCATTCTAACTGATGGCCCTCACCATCAAATGTGATTCCACCACCATTTCATGGCATCATTCAATCAACATTCTAATCATGGTATATTCATACATACTATCATAATAAATCAATTAAAATTCTAATTAAAGTCATAAACTAAAATCATAGCAATTCTACCTAGATTTGATAATTCTATCATGACATTCTAGCCTATTCATAGTAATTCTTATAAATCATGGCAATTCTAGTCTAGGCATGCATTTCTAGCCTAATTATGGCAAATCATGGCTTTTTACCTAATTCAAATATTCAAGACAATTCTAGTCTAATGCTATTTCCTGACATACTTCAAAACAATCATAAAATAAGTCTTCGCAGGATGATTATAATCATGTTCTTTTAAGTATGATTTTAAACATGTGCTTCTAAGCATGATTCTAAGAAAATAAATTCTTAAGATTTTTCTAATAAACAAGGGAAAACAAACTTATCTTGATATGCTTATCCATCTTGCAAAACAAACAATGATTAAAACAATTCATAATAATCCTAAACATGCTTCTAAGCATCAAAATAAAACCTGAACATGCTTACTCTATGCAAAAATTAATTTAATCATGCTTAATTCTAAGCAAGAAAAATAAATAAGAAAATAGGAGGGAGAAGAGAGGACTGCTCTAGGACCTACTATTTCCAGGTTTAGAGCAATAGAAAACACCTGAAGAACTTTAAACTAGAAAAGATTCTTTGAATTTTTAAGTGTGTCTTAGAGAGGAAGAGAGAAGATTTCTAAGTGTGAGTGAAAATGAGAAGGAGAGGGGTTTATATAGTTGAAGGTGGAAGTAGAAAAAGGAAGCAAGAATAAAAAAGGGAAGGAGTTTAATGACATTTTCCAAAAATAAGGGAATGACAGTTGAACAGCTGTTCGAGGATCACCAGCCGATGGTAGGATAGCCGACTGACTGTGTGAGAATCACTGGCCAGTGGTAAGACAGCCGACCGGCTATTCTACCATTGTCGGCCAATGGTCGCCCACCAAACCCCTTAGTTCTTTCATTTGCAATGTAGTCCTCTGTGACCTTCATCTGTTTGATCATGCGTAACTCTTTGAGTTCATCTCCATTTATGATCTATAAAATTCTATAAAAACTAAGTATCTATAGCTTCATAATGGTATATGAGTCATCATCATATTCCTTTTGGATTAATTTATGTGATTTTTCAAAATCATGCGTCAATTTTTAAAGCTTTTGGTCAGTTTCTTCTCGATTCACTTCTTTTCGCTTCTAAGGCCACTTCAGTCATTTCCATTGCTCATCACATTGACCCAAGAAAGAATAGTGATGCTTCAAATCAATTTGCTTTGAAATGCTTTGTTTTGGTGTTTGTTTGAATTGAAGATACATGAGTTCTATGTTCTTTTGATGATCGTTGATAAAATCATGACACTCATTGGAAATAGATTTTTGGTAATACATGACATTATGCTATTTGCATGCTTAACTCTATTTGCTAGATGAGCTTTAATCTTGATTCTTCAACATTTGAGCACAACAGCCATAAAAATGGAACTTTTACTACTTAAAGAAACTTTATGCGAATAAAGCTTGGTGTTGAGATCTTATAGGACTCTAGAACCCGTTTGATCACCACTCGAGGTGAAATCCTAGGTACATAACATAAGAAAAATGATTTAGGCATTCTTTAAATTGATTAAGCCTTGAAAGCCAACCGAAGCATGATTTATTGTCCCTAGTGAACCCTATTGAGCCTAATCAAACCTTTTCTTTGTCAAACCACAAAGTTTATCTTAACGCTAAAAAATTTTTTCTACATAGTACCCTTCACTCATAACATATGAACATTCTAGAAAAGAGCATTGAGAGCCATACTTATGGAAGAATAAAAGAAAACTAAGAAGTCTTTGCAATTTTGAGCTCGAAGAAGAAAAAAGAAAAGAAAAGAGAAAAAAAAAAGAAGAATAGAGAAGAAGAAAAAGAAAAAGAAAAGAAAAATGCTAATCCCATTGTTTATAAAGTTTAAGGGTGTAACCACTCAAAATCAAACACAAAGCAAACATGGTAGATAAAGACTCAAAGTTTGGGGGTTACAAATAAGTCTGAGTTGATGCTCTCAATTAAAACCTAGAATGGTTATGTGACTATGGGTGAGATAACCTTATAATGCCCTTATGATCCTTGATGTTCTGATTAGCCTGCATTAGTGAAGAGTGGTATGAAAAGTAGGCTTATGGTAGTCATTTTTCATTAAAGATTGATCACTAGCTTCTATTTGCATAAAGCTATCCAAGTTTCAAAGAGTGAAGTAAGATTGACTATCTACACACAAACAAAGAATCTTGAATGAAATAATTCTATCATTAGAGTCGAAATTGTGAACAATCACAATGTCAATGCATTACCTTTGAGCTATCAAATTTGAGAAACCTTTGAGGAATCCAAAATGTGAATCAAAGTGATGCACAACTCACATTTAGCATTTCAATTTATTGTTGGAGGATATTGGGTGTGTTGAAAACATGTCAAAAAGAAGAAAATATGCCAACAGTACCCATCAATGGTATCAAAGAAGGCAACCTTGCCACCAACAGTGAAGAAGCAAGATATATGGAAGAAGTTAGCGATTTCATCTAGCATGGATGTCTACAAAGAAGAAGGAATAATGCCTTTAAAGCTAGATGAAAAAATTCCCTAAGTCAATACAAGGGGCAAAGAATTACGCAATCATCTTGAGAAAAAAAAAAAAAGAAGTAGGGGGCAAAGAATTGCCTTAATCATTTTAAAAATCATGGGAGATAGAATTGTATCAATCATCTTGAGGGAAGCATAAAAAATAATACGGGGTGTACAGGTATGGTGCCTACGATTGTTTACTGTTTATCTATCTATTATGCATTAGTTTTCTCTTCCAGCCAATTTGTAAGTTATTTGACAAATCTGAGGGGCCTCCTTTTTATCAACTTAGGTGCAGAGCTGTCTATTAATGACCTTCGATAATCACCAAGCCCAAGTAACATTCAACATAAACATATAAGCATAGAGCATGCATACATGAACTATAAATCCTTTTCTTATAGGAAGCATAATCTAGAGCAAATCATAGTTCGGAAGTGACTGGGTTTTGTAGAATCACAATGCAATATGAAATACTAGGGGCAACGCAAAGGAAATGGGCTCAACACCTAAAGGAATAGCAGTTGTAGTAGCATGAATTGCAAGTTTCCTGGATTAGGTAGTTTAATCTCAATGAGACCTAATAGAAGCAGCATAATGCACAAGCCACCAAGATCAGGCAATTCATTCTCAATAAGACGAAATGGAAGTAGCATAATGTCTAAGCCACTAGATTAGGCAATTCAGTCTCGATAAGACACAATGGATTTAGCACGATGTGCAAGCCGCCTTGATCAAGCTCTCTAGTTCAGCACGATGTACAAGCCGCCTAGATCAGGCTCCTCAATTCAGCATGATGTGCAAGCCGCTTGATCCACTCCTCAATTAGCATGATGTGCAGGCTCCTCAATTCAGCACGATGTGCAAGCCGTTTGATCCACTCCTCAGTTAGTATGATGTACAAGATATGCAAATCGCCTGGATCAGGCTCCTTAGTTCAGCATGTGTAAGCTACCTGGATTAGGCTTCTCAGATTAGCAAGATATGCAAATCGCTTGGATCAAGCTTCCAAGTTAGCACGATATGCAGATTACCTGAATGAGGTAGCTCAGTCTCGATGAGACTTCTATTAAGCAACATGATGTGCTAAGAGAGCTTCATCTCGATAAGACTCAATGATCGACTGAAACAGCACGATGTGTTAGACACCTAGATAAAGTTTTTTTTTAAGCAGTACAATATGCAAGATGCCTAGAATAGATAACATTATGTAGAGATGGGGATCACCATAATAATAACTGCCACAGTTGATGATAATAGAAGAGGACCACTATTGAAGAAGATAGTTGAAGACCACAATTAAAAGGGAAGATTTGAAATAGTCAATCTTGCAAGAAGCATAAGTGCAGTATAATAGAGACTCATTTCACAAGAATTGAAAATCGCCTAGAACAAGTCAAACCTTCTCAAAAGAACTCTTATGGTCTAGAAGAAAAGTCCCTTGAAGAAAGCATCTTCCTTGAAGAAGCTATCCACCTTTAAAAAGCAATCTCCCTTGAAGAAGGAATTCAAAGTCTAACTTGAAGAAGGGATCTTGAAAAATAATTTTGAAGTTCACCTTGAAGAAAAAAGTTCAAATTTGAAGTTAAACTTGAAGAAGGGATTTGAAGAAGAAGAACTTCAAAGAAAATTCGAGTCATATGGAATTGGATGACTAATCGACACACGTGGAAAGAATTTCTACAGAGACAAGAAAGCAATTTCTTGAAGAACACATCGAATAAGATAACTTTGAATTGATTTGAAATTATCAAGAGATGTTTGATATTTTGTAGGAACTTGCAAGAACCCAATGTTACTCGTTTGAAGTCATCATAAGCTCGTATTGTCAATCGTGTAGGCTCCAGTTCATCTTGCTTGATGCCATACTTGGATAGCTTTTGATAAGTGAACAAGTCAATAATAGAGCCATTGCCAATCATCACGCTAGGCATCTTTTTGTCACGAATTTCTGTAGTGATGAACAAAGGCCTATTGTGACCTTACCTTTCTAGTGGTAAATCTACATCAGTGAATGTGATTATCCCCTTGTTTCCTTTCATTTGAGAGATAGTCAAAATCATTTTCTTTGGGGTGGATACCAGAGAGAGTGAAAGTTCTGCCAACGTCTTTGCCATTGCCTCCTTACATTGTTGAGAAGACATTAGCAAATCCTAGATAATGGTATTGGCCTGTGTCTTCTTTAGCTGTTTAAGGACTAGATTGTCCTCTCCTTTTTTTCTTCTTTCTATCCTTCATCTGTTTTCTTCTTCCTTCTCTAGTGTCCTTCTTGCTTTCCTTTACTTTCCTTTTTGGATAGAAGAGTCCGCTCATGGTTACACCTTAGACCTATTCTTCTTTTTTCTTATAGCATTTTACCTCTCCCATTTCTTTATCGAAGCACCTCCAAAAGTCATGGAAAGCTTTTTTTATAGGAATTCCATCCCAAATCCCCATTACCTCTTTGCTACCAACACTCTTTTCATTATCGCTAATGTATATGGGCTGTGATGATGACCATTTCATTGCCCATTCTTTCAATCCAACTAGGGCTAGTTCTACCCATTCTCTTTTAATCCAGACCATTAGCACTGCTGAATTGATCATGAATACCTCTTCAATTTCTAATAGTGTGTACTCATCTTGTCTTTACTTCTGCCTATACTAGCTTTAGACTGCCTCTCTACCATCCTCATCACTGCTCAAGTATTCCCACTTAACTTCTAGACATTTTTAGGCGCTTATTTTGGCTTGCCATTTTGAGCGAAAGCTCTCACTACTTTCGTTCTCTCTACTTTCCTCTTCTTTACTATCCTCAATTGTTTTCTAATCCTCTTCTATTGGCGTTTTATCCTCACTTTTGCTAGCAAATGTTCCTTCTTCAGCTAATTTCTTTCTTTTGTCCATCATCTTATCAACTTCTCTTATGATGGCTTTTACATTCTTTCAGGCTTGTGCCACCATCTCTTTGTCTTCTTACCTAATCTTTAGCCTTTTAATGGAGTAAAGCACCTCTTAATCAATCCTACTAGAGTTAATCATGTACGTGTTGTGTACATTTCTATAGCTCAACAATGGATTCCTTTTAGCATCTCGCTCTTCCTTCTCCTGGCCTAGAATCCTTCCATTGCCTATTAGGTCTTGCACCTCATGTTTCAACCAAGCACAATTATCAGTAGTATACCTATGAATCTGATAGAAATCATAGTAGCCCTTGTTTCTTAGACTCTATGGTATGGAACCCACTGGTTGCTTTGTTGATAAGGGCATAAATTCTCCCTTCTTCTTTAATTTGGCAAACACAAGAGACAAGGGTCTACCTAAGTTGCTAAACTTCATTGGTGCCTTGCTTACTACATGAACATCCACATTATTCATACCCGAGCTACCACCTTGCTGATACTGATTGTTGCCCTTCCTTTAAAAATTCTTAGGCTACTTTGCTTCGACTTCCTTAATCTCTGCCAATCGGAGTCATATAGAACTTCAAAAGTTTTGATCGGTAGTCCAAATAACCTTTCTCTTATGACAGCTTGAGTGCCTCCAACCACTATCTATATCTAATCCTTCTCGATGGGCCTATTCATTATTATGGCTGCCTTAGGCCTCTACCTGGTTAAGTATTCAAAGAAAGGCTCTCTATGTATCCAGCAAGTGTTCTCCAAATCTTTTAGAGTCATTTCACGTTGAATTTTATGCTTGTATTGACCAACAAATTACTCTGCCAACTCATTCCAGTCTTCTTTTACAACTTTCTCTAGCCAGATATGCCATTCCATAGCTCACCGTCCATGTAGTAGATGAACATTTTTAACACCAACTCCTTGGAGAGCCTAGTGGTCCCATTATAGTCACATATCTCTTTAAGAAGGACCTCGAGTCCCCCTTGCCATCAAACCTTACAAATTCAGGCATTTAAAATTTTGGTGGGAGAATGCACTCTCCTATCAACTTTATGTCCTCTAAATCTCTGAGTGTTTTTTACTCTTTTTCTCCATACAAGATTTTGGACTTTCTCCATGTCCTTGGCCAATTTCCTATGGCTTTTATTTATTTATCTTCCTTGGCCTGCTCATATTCCTCATTCTCAAAGAATCCCTCGGTGTCTTTAGTATTGTCTCTATCATGGCATTCTCCATCTTTGTTAGTAGAACCATGGGGGTTCTTAGTATGCCCATCCTGGTTTCCAGAGGTATCCCCAGTAGAATTCCTATTGTTTCTAGCAATTAGCTCCATCAGTTGGTCCATCCATCAATTTATACTTTATATGTTATTATCTATCTTCCAAAATCTTTTGTCTTGGTCTACCATCTTTGCTAAAGCCTCTACGTCTTTAAGTCTTTTCCCGCTTCCGGTCCAAGCTATGATCACTACAAGGAAAAATTATTGGCATGATGCATGTATGCATGAATATAATGCATGTACAGACAAGAGCATAGAAATAGTTATAACAACATAATCTTCCAACCTTATTCCTCCCACACATGGTATAGTCACCAACATGGGATGTGGGATCTAATAAAAAGCTCTTTCCTAGTTATATTGACATGATCTTTTTTCACCAATCAACTATGAAACTATTGCTGGCAACAACTTTGAATTGTATAAGGACATTACATAATCTGGACTAAGGTTCCTGGGGCAAATAAGTAGGTGTCCGGAAGGGTTTCATAATTTGCAGACTTTGTGTGATTCATGTGAACAACTTGCAACTGATTGGATCAGCTCTATCAATGAATCCATGATAGCTAATCTCAGGTCATCATGGATTCATGGTCAAAAGATCGAGTTTTTGGTTATACACTACTTACACACAGTGCCGACTCGTGTTACCGATCAGATTAACCTCAGTGACTAATTCATGAAAATTGATTCCAAATCATAATGGACTCATGGCCAAGGAATCATGTTCTTGGTTACACATCATTTCACACGAAACTCAGACAGTCTGCAAATGGTGCTTTTTTGGTTCCAAAGGCTCACATCCATGTTACAGAGAATCTAGTGATCTCAAGGGGAATCAATCTAGCTTAACTATATAGGTTGAGTCAACAGGGTCCGATGCTCTAGGCTCCCCCAAACAAGAGGTGCCTTTTTGGGCCGATCTCTTTTCATACCACCGAAGCATTACATGCTTAGAGGTGGTGACATTAATATGAGTCATTGAACAGTCTAGTGAGAAACGAGGACTTCTCACATCAATAACATGCAACTGATAAAAGGCACATTGTGTACAGAGGATGAAAAAATTGAAACGATGCAAAAAATTACGGTTAATAGAAGAAAACCATAAAACTCGACATTATCCCTAGTGGAGTTGTCACTATAAGCAGGGCTTTCATCCTATTCCAAGTGATTGTGACCACGAAACTATTATCGAAGACCTTTCAACACTTAAGGGTTCCACAGAACGACATAGACAAGTTTTGGAGATTATTAGAGTAACCACTTAGGTAACTAACCATGAAAAAATTGTTAAATGATGATAACCGATCCCTTGCATCTAGACCCAACTATCCATCATCACTTCAGAGTCAAGTTCAGGATTTTAGGTATGGATCTTCAATCTACCCAGATAAAGTCCAACCTCCAGGAGGGTCTATCAAGTTTAAGGTTTTAGTCGATCAATTGTTGTCTATCTTGATCCTAAATTCATTTTATGCACATAACTGATTTTATCTAATTATTACATGTGGGGTGAGGCAATGCGTAAGCATTTATAGAGATAAAGTACACTAAAGCGTAAACATGGGAAAACAGGAAGGGCACTACATGAATTGAACAGAAATAAAAGTGGTTAAAACAAAATGCAGACAAATAAAGTGCAAGAAATCAATCACCACTTATATTCCACGTTCTGAGCTCAATGAGTCTGCCATTGGAAATGGATCTGCAACTAAGCATTGTGGCTCCATCCACCATCTAATCACCCTTAGGCTCACCAAGCTCCACCGAATAGGGTTTCTCGTTTGCAGTTGTGAGCCTACCTTCTCCAACCAATACTCCAAAATTGCTACTCTTAGAATCAGATTTCTCACCATCAATGTGAGTCTACCCAGTCCAACCACTATTAAACCATTTTAACAATACAGATAATGAACAATAATATTGGTTAAAATGGTGATAAGGTGAAAGGAGAAGTCTTATTATGAAACAATGAGTGCGCATTAGCCATGTGTCTAGTAATGCGACTCGCCATTTAGTTTATTGGATTATGATGATCGTAACAGTGTCCCCTATGTTTTGATGGACCGAGATAGACAACTATTCATAGATTGAATAGCGTCCATGAGAGTAATTAGGACGTTCATTTATGATTTGAAAGGTATCCCTTGAAAGGCAATGAAAATAGAATGAAAGGTGATAAAAAATACAAATAAAGGTAAAATGTGATAAAGTATGTAATGTATATTGTAGTAATGTAAAAGGCGATAACACAAACGAGCACAAGAAGTAAAATGCGGTAAAATGAAAGTGCAATAAAGTAAACAATAGAAAAGTAATAGGTAATAAAAATAAAAGTGTGGTAAAGTAAATAAGCACAAATAAAAGCGATAAAAGATATGATACAGTAAAATAAATGACGAATATTAGAGTGAAGGCATATTAGAGTGGTAGAGCTTCCCATCGGCCATCACCAATCCGCTATAACTCACCTGTATTTACCTGATATCCGTACTAAACTCTTATCATAAAAACGTAATAGACATGATAAGACAAGAGAGGAAATGTGGTGATTTGCCCTTAGGCTTTATCGACTACTTAGTGTTTGTGGTTAATTGTTTGAAAACTTGACAAGATTGTTTGTGTGAGTATCAAAAGTACAAGGGGTTGAAAATATATGTAAATGGGAGTATGTATGTGAAAATTTTAAAGGAACTAGGTTGAAAAGTGATGAAAAAAAGGGGTGGAAATAAAATTTTGTGTAGCTAGTCCAAGTTACAAGGTGAACAGTTGATGATCAATGTGGGAATTCGTGCCTCATTTTATGTAAAATTAAGGGGAGGAAAACACACATGGTGCCTCATTTTATATAAAATTAGGGGGAGGAAAACACACATGGCTGCATGCACACTGCTCTATTTTCAGGCATCCCCCACCTTTTTAGGCACTTAAGCCTATTTTCAGGCACAACCCCTTTCTTTTCATGTGAAGACGTCCTTTACTACATGCACAAGTGAATTTCCAAGCCTTCAAGTGTATATTGGGCTTTTCTGTGGGCTTTTAGACTGGTTTTCAAGTCTTTTAAGAATTCTTGGGATTTGGGCCTAATTTAGGTATTTTGAGTTTTTGTGTGAGTTTGTGTTTTTTTTTTTGGGTTGGTTTTAGATATTTTGATATTTTCTATCTGTTTTTCAAATCAATAGTCTACATTATTCAATATTTTTTTTTAGTTCTTGTCATCGGGCCAAACCTTCTTGCCATTGCTCTCAAACTGTTTTCCTTCATTATCCTTTTTAGTTCCTAACTTTAGGTACTAACAGTCTCTATTTTCTTTCTAAACAAACGTGGGCCAAGGAGCACCATATTCTCCCCATTTTGATTCCCACTCTTGTTGACGGGTATCTGAGTGCGCTTAAATGGTCTTACTAGTGCAAGAGAAGCAATGCGCGCTTCTTGTATTACATCTTTCACAGCAACCTCTTTGGCCTTAGTTGGGATAGGGTAAGAAAAGTTGTGTTAGCATTTTGAATTCATAGTTATGCCAGGTACTTAACTGATGGCTTTGTGTGCTTTGGTTGTGGATGAATAGTGAGCCATAGCCTTGAGATTAGAATAGGAACCAGTGGACTGCCACTATGGAGGAGTCTTAAGAGCTCCGTGGTCTTCAGATCTTGTTGGTGGGTCTAAAGGTGTGCGCGTGGTTTCTTAAGGAGTGCAAATATGACTGGGCTAAGAGACTGACCCATCGCAAGATTCCACCTCCCGTTTAGGACATGGTTGACACACATGCTCTTGGAGAGGATGTTCTGGGCAGCTTTATTACTAGGATCCCCTTGGCCAAGATTCGATTCCTCGCACAGGATCGACCCTACTTGGACTAGGCTCAGGCTGTTCTTTTTGACTCGTAGAGAGAGAGACAACTTAGTCCCTACCAAGGGTAGGCTCTTCTACCTCCTCCCTGTCCTCCACCTCTCGGTCCTCTTCCCACAACTCTTTCTTCAAGTGTTGTGGGGCGTCATAGGAAGAGACCTCGTAGTGCTTTTCCTTCGGTGTTAACTTTAGAAAAGACTATCACTTCTTCTCCTATCGTGGTGGTCAGTCACTTTTAGCATATGTCGACCAACATGGTGAATGTGGAGATACCTAATGGGGCTTTCGGCCATCACAAGCTTCCAATAGACAAAAACTCAAAAGTTCTCTTCGTGGCGACAGACACATGAGTATCTTTTTCCTTTTCTACTTTGGTCTTTTATCATGCATTTATTCACTTTTCTAACACAAATGCAAAAGTGCATATGCAGATTTCTTGGGAGGAGGCAAAGAATCTAAGCAGGCTTTACACAACTGCCTAGGGGCTCATCTTTGAGCTCTCCTCGTAGTATCGGTAGGAACCTTACTCCATTATGTATGCATGTCTTATTATCTATATGCCTTTATGCTATTGCTCTTTGTTTCAATTTGGGTCAAGCATCCATGCAGATTGCTACGGGGCTCCAGAGGCAGAACTAGGACCCGTAATAGCAGGTGGATGATACATCCAAAAAGGATTATCTCTCAAGTATAGTATAGGAGTGTGGAAGTAATAAACCCGGTAAGACTAAGGTCGATCCACGAAAGGGGATTTGGCGGTACAAACTAAAAAATGAGCAAATATAATATGAATAATTTAAATAAATAACAAGATAATGTTAACACATATAAGTAAAGATGGTAGGCAGTACTACCGACCACTCAAATATATAACAAAAACAAAAGGTGGTAAAACCTACCATAGCAAATGAAGGAACAATTTCATAAGTAATAAACATGAATACTTAAAATATACATGTAAGAGAAATTGACACAATAATAATGAAAGCTTAGGTTAGGGGATTCGCCCATGATATATCAAATAAGGATAAATAACTTATTTATAACTCAATTGGAATTCACACATTAAGGAGGTTCCAATCAGACAGTATGTCATTTAAGCCCATTTTAGTTTTGTTTTGTTACCAATATTTATACCACTTCTTGTAAATGGGTTCAAGCATCTAATATGCCAATCACCATATGTCTATAACAAATCAAGGTTCCTAACTAGACTTGTGTCAGTAAGGAAGAACCATACGACATCTAGAAAGGATCCAAGTATTTGATATACCAAGCATTGTCTACAATGGATCAGGACCTCCACTTTACAAGTGATGTCAAGATTGATTAAGAAAATAAATATAAAACATAGAAAATAAAGAATATAAGATTATGATTATTAAGCACATGATAAGGATTAGAAAATTCTTATTCTCATATCAAGGGTTTCACCCTTTCACCTTAGCAAGAGAGAATACAACAGGATATTATGCAATAAAGAAAGTAAATTGCAAAAAGAAAATGATTTGTTAATAACATTATGAGAACAAAACACAAGAGAGAAAATATAATAATAAGAAATCCTAGTCAAAGTCAAGATGCCCTCATGGGTTACAATGCACCTCTATTTATAGTTACATTCGGAGGCAAACTTGTCAAATTATAAAGGGACAATTGTAAAATATCTTGTTGACAATTTGGATAATCATGTGCATCGACTTTGACCACCAATTTCGACATCAAAATATTTAGAATTTCGACACATGTCTCCATAAAAGTTTTAGACATTTCTCTTAGCTTTCTAGTACATCTTGATTCATATGATTTGGATACGTATATCAAGAGATATGGTCAAAATACGGAGGCATGGTCAGGCTGGGCTAAAACTGCAAATGGGTTCACTTCAAGCCCATTTTTTATCCACTAAAAGCCCGAATTTTACGATTCTTATGAAATATAATCTTGTAGATAATTTAATCAATTTCCAAAAAAATTAAGATTTGCACCATTCTAATTTATATAGAGAAAGTTATGTCTATTTTACTGAACCTGCAATAAAAACTGAAAAGATGAAGCTAATTCAAAAGATACAAAGACTACAAATATGCTTAAGTTGAGAAATTTTATGATACTATTAGTGCAAAATAATGGATTAAGCTCTTGTTAATCATACAATTTAAGAGTCCATTAGTGGACTACTTGGAGTAGTCTCTCTCAAGTAGGCCAAGTTCCTCAAGTGATAGAGGTCACGACATAAGATCCTCGGGTGGTGTAAGGACCATAGGAAGCCGATCCTCTCAGTTAGCCATCACTTGTACCAATGCTAGTCCTTATAGGATGGTAGCCACATTTGGCTATGATGATCCATTCTATACTATTGGTGATAGCGATTTGGAGTATGATGAGGATGCTACTAAGAGCTCTTTTGAGCACTAGGCCCATTTTTCTGATTTTTAATCTTTTTGTAGTCTTCTGGAGACATTTGTTTTGCTCTAATCACCATTTTAGATGATTTTATTTGGATGTTTGACACTTTTGGGACTTCTATGAACTTTGGATGATGTTGATTATTCTTTTCATAATGCAAATACTTCATTTCTCTTTTTCCACACTATGCTCTACTTTTGCTATCACTTTTGATGCAACTTATAATGAAGTGGGTTAGAACCATTACCAATATCATAATGTCAAAAAATCTCAATTTCGCTCAGGGTAGGCACCGTGCCTTTAGTCTGTAGGTGCATGCTTATACCATAAGTGCACGCCTATAGCAATAGTCTCACATCGATTTTGAGAGACTTGCAGGGCCTCCTTCCCCCTTATATAAGGACACCACCCTTCTTCTGTTCTTCACACATCACCAATCATGAGTTAGGTCTCCTATAAGATTCTCCAAGCTTTTCTAAAGTCGCCAAAAGATCCTGAATACCATCGATTTGAGTCGATCTATGGCCTCAAGTTCCTTCCCCAGGTAAAGCTAGACATCCCCTTCCTTAGAGCATCTGTAGATTTTTAGGATGTTTTCGATCATTTTTTTTATTTTAATTGGCAAGACCTTTTCCCTCTATTTTAGAAATATCTCCCTCCAACACCGACAATGTCATATTGCACCATTTGACAGTCCCACCTTGGATGACATTGCCAACTTTTTCCATATTTTGTGTGGCGTTACACAGGCCCATATTGTGAACCAAAAGGTGGTGCTTCCTTCATTAATGCCCTTGATCAGGACTGTGGAGAAGACTTTTGTCTCTCTCCTCTCTCGGTTTCTACTGGTATTAGCTGACAATTTTAGTGATCCTCTATTTGCTGAATTTAATATTCCACATGTAGCCTGACACTACTCTGATACCCCTAGTATTAGTCGAGACACTGATTAGTCTAGATCGAGTGAAGTTTAGGGTGATCCACAAGTTCGCTAGCAGTCCTCTCTTACTTCAGGTGACATCATCAATTTTTTTTTGGCACCTTTTATGATGCTTTGTCCTTACCCTCAGATATGTCTCCAAGAGAAGTTGGTCATTCTAGCCGCTTCAAAGGCCGACTTGTTTTGCTATGGACTGAAGAATCATAAAGCGTGAAAGCTTCACCTACTAGAGTCTTGGACTGAGCGACTGCAAACTATACTAGATGTTATGATTCGCTAGTGTTGTCCTTGGTGAAGGCTTTAACATGTGACTCCTCTACTGATATTGCCTACATTTCTCTGGTTGGGCTTATCCATAGTTCCTTCTACACCCTTCTCACCTGTGCTATTAATATGGTGTGAAGTAGAGGATCATGACTTGTTCACCTGAGTTTGATCTTAGAAGATTATCCAAGCATTTTTCTTCTTCGTGTCAAGAAGTCTTGGCACAGTTGTAAGATCTTAAGGAACTTGTTTTCTTCTCCTAACTTGGTGATCGACAATGAGTATAAGGGGTGGGTCACTTTACAGGTTTCCATTGATGATCCAGTACTTAGAGCCAGAGCCTGCGAATATCGCTATATTAGTCCTGCATAAGTTAAGAGGCAGAGAGGACATTGATGCATTTTATTTCAACTTGTTTACCATTTTCCTTTATATAGCTATAATACAAATCATTTTCACAACATATTTTCATCTTAAAATCATTATTCTTGTTAATCAAGGTACAAAAGTTTAAAACAATATGTGCTTACAGAAACAACTCTTGTCGCTAATCAACCTTTATAGGTTTTCTAATTGGCTATTTTCTCTCTTTTCTTTCCTCCACTCCTTTTCATTACACAAAGTAACTTTTCAATCAATATTGATCACCTCCATGAACTCATTTCCATCCATGTTCAATATCATGATTGTGCTATCGATCATTATCTTTTTTACTAGAAAATGACCTTCCCAATTTGGCCTGAATTTCCCTCATGGATTGGATACTACACCTCTAGCTTGATCAAGTACCAAATCTCCCTCTTGTTTATTCTTTTGTTTCACTGCCTTGTTAAACACCTAAGCTACCCTTATTTGGTATAGTTGCATGTGATACAGAGCCCTTACTCTCTTCTTATCTAAGAGTGTCAAATATTCACATCGGTCTTGAGTCCACTTATCTTCTGGGATCTTTATCTCTTTCATGACCTTTGCTGAACGTATTCTTACTTCTATCAACAACACTACTCTAGTCCCATAAAGTAAGGAGAATAGAGTTACCCTTGTTGAACTTCTATCGGTGGTCTTTTACCCCTACATCACGAATGGCAACTTCTCATCCTAACGTCTCTAAGTCTGGATTGTCCTTGTAAATAGCTTCTCGATGTTTTTGTTTGCCACTTCTACTGCACCATTTGCTTGCAAACGATACAGGGAAGACTTATGATGATTGATTTTATATCGGTGAAGTAAATCGGTTTGAAACTACATACTATTATTAGTCACCATGTGATGTGGTACTCCATATCTACGAATGAAATTTCTTTCAATAAACTTGGCCATTTGCGTTGCCTCTAGTTTATTGAAAGATTTAACTTCTATCCACTTCGAAAAGTAGTCTATCGCAACTACCATATATCAGTGCCCGTTCGAAGCTGGTGGCCTTATCTCCCTAATGATATCGATTCCCCAAGCAACAAAAGGCTAATGTTATGACATGCTCTATAACTCTGTTGGTAGTTGATGAGTCGAATTTCTATAAATCTAACACTAGTATCACATCTTTATAAACCTCACATAATCAGTCTCCATGGTCAACTAATAGAATCCTTGTCTCATGATCTTCATGGCTAAGGTTAGCCCATTCATGTGAGGCCTACAGACTCTTGCATGAACTTCTTCTATGATTTGTCAAGCTTCTTCTCACACCTCATTTGTAGACCATTTGCCATTCTTTTATGCATTGTTCCCTATTGGCATATGAACTATTTGGCAAGTAGTCATAAGGCTTTCCTATCCTTCTCATCTGCTTCTATAGGGAAGGCTTTTTCTTCCAATATCTCTTTAGATTATAAAACTAAGGTTTTTTCCCTACTCCAACTTTCATCACCCTTTCTTCTTAGTAGCACGAACAATGAGCATATGTTACCATTAACGGCTTTTATTGGCATTCTTTTTGGATTTCCCAAATAGAAGCTAGGCCTATCAAAGCGTCTACCATCTTATTCTCTTCCTAAGACACATGTTGTGAAGCTTGCGATCTACTTCTAGACATGTTCTAGGTATGACTTGAGTTACTCCTCTTTTACGTCTTATTCCTCTTTCGCTTGTAAGATAACCACTCATAAGTCTTCAATTACTTCAATCTCTGAAATTCCTATTGCCACTACCCTATCAAACCCAAACATGCATGCTTCATACTCCACCATGTTGTTTATGATCTTAAGCCTTAGTTTCTTTGCAAGTGGCAATATTTCTCCAATAGGTGAGACAAGGACAACTCCTACTCCTACCCCATTCCAATTTGTTGCTCCATCATAGTACATTTGCCATCCCACCATTGCTATGGCTTTTAGGTGCTCATCAGGGAATTCCAATTCCCATGGTTCATCTCTTTCTATTGGGTTCATTGCCAGGAACTTTGCCCCCATTCTTCCCTTTATGGCTTTCTTTGTGACATATTCAATGTCAAATTCTAATAATTGGACCAACCGTTTCGTTAACTTTCCTACCAGTGACGATGTCTCATATAGGTACTTCATCGCGTTCATCTTAAAAACTGCTTGTACCTTGTAGGACTAAAGGTAATATTGTAATTTCTTTGAAGCCCACACCACTACTAAGTAGGTCTTTTCTATCTAGGTATACTTAAGCTCATATTCCAACAACTTTCTACTTAAATAATATATTGCATGTTTTACTCTATTCTCATCTACTTGTGCTAACATCACACCTACTGCCTCTTCTTCGATAGCTAAGTATAAAATCAATGGCCTTATTGGTTTTAGGGGTCTTAATACAGAAAATTGGTTAGATATTCTTTAATTTGTTTCAAAGCTTTCTGACATTGCTCATTCCATTCTACTGATTGGTTTTTCCTCAATAGTTTGAAGATTGGTGCATAGACTATGGTAAGTTTGGCTATAAACCTAATGATGTACTAAAACTTCCTAACGAATCCCTAGACTTCCCTTTTTGTCTTGGGGATGGGCATTTCCTTGTTAAGCTTTTACCTTGTCTAGATCAACTTCTATTTCTCGCTTCCCAACTATAAACCCAGGCAACTTTCTTGATATCACTCCAAAAACACACTTCTTTGGGTTTAATCTCAGCTGATACTTTTCTACCCTCTCCAAAAATTTCTCCAAAGCCTTAAAGTACCCCTCTCATGTGTCAGACTTGACCATCATGTCATCTACATAAACTTCTATCTCTTTGTGGATCATGTCATGGAAAAGTGTCGTGGCCATCTTTTGATATGTCACCCTAGCATTCTTCAATCCTAACGGTATCACCTTGTAGCAATAAGTGGCCATCTTTTGATATGTCACCTCAATAGTCTACATATATTCTCACTCTATCATCTTTCTTTGGTACTGAGACTATGTTAGCCAGCCATTGAGGGTAGTTCACCACATATAGAAATTTAACCTCTATCTGTTTGGTGACCACTTCTTTAGTCTTTTCTACCCATTCTGGCCTTATTCCTCTTAACTTTTACTTGAGTCTCATTTGCGGGTGGGTGAGGATGGTGTGTTCTATTATGCTTCCATCGACCCGTGGCATATCGTCATAAGACCAAGCAAACACCTTCTTATGTTTTTTTTTTTGGGTATTTTCTTGAATCTCTCTCTCTCTCTCCTCAAGAATTTTATCATGAGAAATGTATATATTTTTTGGGTTGTCAGTTGTACCAAGATTATGTGATAAGCGCTAATAAGATGAATATCAAATATGCTAGTAAAATGAAAATCATGCAAGCTACCATCAGGAAAAACATCACACAAGTAAGCAAAGTTAGACTTTATTGCATCAAATTATGACATGAAGATAGTGTTCTCAAATAGTTAGGGAATAAAAAACATCTTCACAACACGCATCATTCATTTCTTCTTTAAAAAGAGTAGCCAAATCAATGAGTGCTTCCTCATTCGAGCATACCACCTCATTCATTGCCTTCTCTTCTAGTATCAACTTTTCCATCTCCTTGTTGAGTTCACCGACCTCCTAAGCCTTTGGGTTCATCACATCCTTGAAGATTTTGAACATTGGCTTTATGATCCCATTACAACTCCGTGGTTCAGCTTCTCCAACATATACAAGCTCTTTTGCCTTCACAAAATTAATGGTCCACTTACCCCTGGTTGGCTATGAATCGTCATCAGATTTCTACCCTAGTCCTCTCTTATTAGTCTGCCCTTCGATTTTAGGAAAAGTAGGCACCCCTATATAGCTCTTCCTAAGACCGATCCTGGGCATATACCCTTGCTTCTTTCTAATCTCGACGACCATAGGATTGATTTGATCAATCATTAAAAATTGATACTCTCCAACATATGGTATTTCCTCTTCCTTCAAACTCATGGCTCAACTGTAGGTGAAGAACTAACCTTGATAGTTATCTCCTCACTCTCCAAGTTGAATCAGATGGCCTGGTACAAAATGGAAGGCACTCTTCCAAACAGGTGAAACCATGCACATCCTAGTAGTGTAACAAAAGTTATTAGGATGTCTAGTATAGTAAACTCTGTCATAACTTCGATTAGGCCCATTTTACTGAAGCCTTGAAAGTTCCTATGACACTCCTCTTCGAATCATTATAGGCTTTGATAACTACCTATAATGGCTCTAACTCCTCCTTCTCTATCCTAAAATTACTTAGGAGCCTAAGTGGTACCAAGTTAATTGCTGACCCATTATCCACCATGACATATGAAGTCTTCTTACCTTGAATGTCAACTACAATGAAAAAAGGCTTGTTACGATTCCTCCCTTCCAAGGATAGATAATTGTCAAAAAAATTATTCAAACCCTTCTTTTCAACCTTAAGAGTCACCACTGCTATCATATTCTTGGGGCTGGAGATGAGGGATATTGGTATTCTGGCCATTATTCTTGTGAACGGGGTTTTCATCCCTCCAGAGCATTTGCGACCATGGCATTATGTCAAAGCCTCTTTTCAATCTTAAGGGAACACAAACGAGCCATGGGCACGTTTGACGAATGGAGTTGCTACCCAATTATTCAATTAGGAATGAATAGGGAAAATCCAATCCTTCGCTTCAGGAACTAAACTACCCTTATCCCTTCAAAGATGGGTTTGAAAAGTTAGGTACGAGCCCTTCACCTCGCCCAGATATAAATCTAGCCTTCACTAGGGTATGCCTAATGAAAATAGCTTAAGTTGCTGAACAGTCCACCTAAGTGGTTTATTATATGCACATATTATTTATTTTATCTTCTTAAACATATGTAAGGCGATTTTCAATCAAGATGGTTGTATATTCATATAAAGAAAGAGATAAGGAGAATAGAGTTACATTCCTTTTTAAATTAACATGGGGGATAGGGGATAAGATTAGAACAATTGTTCTTCAACAAGTAAATTCTACTTCTAACACTTCAAATATAACATTCATATCATTTATAGCATTCATTGCATATTCATGAATATTACAAATTCAACATAAACATTTAATTCGAGACTTGATAAATAGTGATTTTCTCACCATCATATGTGAGTCTATTCAATGCTTATTAAGCCTCTTCAAGCATTCGTTCGTGTTCATATATTTGTTTAATCATTCTAATCATTCATTCTAAGTGATGTTCCCTCACCATCAATGTGAGTCCACCACCACGTCATGGTATCATATAATCATAATTATTCAATTATACTTCTATACATAATAATTATTTAAAATCAAGTCAATCAATCAATTAAAATTTAATACAAAGCCATAATCTGGAATCATGGCATTTCTACCTAGGTTTGATAATTCTATCATGGCAATTCTTTCTATTGCTATTATAGCATAATTTATAACAATTTATAGTATCATGACCTTTCTCACCTAGGCATGGCAATTTTAGCCTAATTCAATCAATCAAATATCAAGCATGGCTATTCTAACCCAATTCAAGCACTCAAGGGTAAAAATGGTAATTCTTACCTATTTTATGCTATTTCATAGCATGCTTCAAAAATCATAAGTCTTTCTAGCATGATTCTATTCATGAGCTCCTAAACATGATTCTAACGCATTCGCAAAGAAAATAAACTCCTAAACATGTTTCTAGTAAAGAAGAGAAAAATGACTTACCTTTACAAAAATTTCCACCTTGCAAAACAAACGAGGATTAAAACAAGTGATAATACCCTAAACATGCTTCTAAGCATTAAAATAAATCCTAATCATGCTGATTATAAGCAAAATAAAATGAGGCATGCTTAATTCTAAGCAAGAAAAAAAATAAGAAAAAAAGAGGGTGAAGAGAGGACTGCTCTCAAGATGTACCCTTTCTGGGCTTAAAGTAATAGAACGCCTAAAAAAACTTTAAACTAGAAAAAACTACTTAAATTCTTAAGTGTGTCTTCAAGAGGGAGAAGAGAAGAGTTCAATGTGTCTTAAGAAGTGAGAAGAGGGGCTGTTTATATAGGAAAGGGTAAGAGTTAAAAATGGAAGTAGAAAACCCACAAAGGAAGGTTTTAATGAAAATTTCCACAACCAAGGAGGGGAGTGTCGACAGTTGTGGGAGGATCACTGGTCGATAGTGGGATAGTCAGCCAGTTGTGGGTGGACCATCGGCCAATGGCAGGACAACTAGCTACCTATCCTGCAACTGTCAACCAGTTGTGCCCTACCAAACCCTTCAGTTTTGCATTTTTTTCAATGTTGTCCCTTCTGACCTTTAGCCATTCGATCATGCGTATCTTTTTTTTGAGTTCAACTCTTATTTGTGATCCATAAAATTTTGTGAAAACTAGACATTTATAGCTTTTTAATATATGAGTCATCATCATATTTCTTTTGGATTAATTTTTATGATTTTTCAAAATCATATGTCAATTTTTTAAGGCTTTTAGTCAGTTTCTTTTCATCTTTCTTCCTTTTGCTTCCAAGGGCATTTCAGTCGTTTATATTGCTTAACATTCATCTTCACTTCATCATGGAGCCTCATAAATCAAGTGTCTATAGTTCTCTATGCTTTTGGGAAGATATGAGTTGATCTTGATGCTGGCGTTTGATTGTGTCTTTTTCAGCTATTTGAGTAATAAGTCATCTTCCTCCTCTTTCCTCTTCTCTTCCTTTTGTCCTTCCTTCTTTTGTTCTTCTTTATCGGTTTCTTTGTTTGCTTTTAGGTTCTTGTAGAACCTCCACTCTTGGTCAATCCTTTAACTTTTTTCTCATCATTTTCTATAGCAAGCGCTTCTTTCTCATCCTTTTCCTCACTTGCTACCTTCATATTCTCACTCTTTCCCCCTTTCAGTGTTTCTCCCTCATTGTCAAAGCTATTACAAAAATTATCTTCCTCTCCACACTCATTGTTTTCTTGAGTTTCCACCTTGTCAAAGTTACTCTAAAAGTCATCTTTCTTTTCACCTTCGTATCCTTTATATGTTTCTCCCTTATCACTGAAGTCCTCCCAAAAATCATGGATGGTTTCGATGTTATCTCAAATTCCCATCACTCTTTCTTTCTTCACTTTCCTCACTATCATTGACCCAAATAGGTTCTTTAGATGTTCCCCACTTACTCAAAATCTCTGACTTTTTTGGGTTAATCCTGACCAAGCCACTAGTAGAGTCACTTCAATTGCTTCATCTCCTTTCTTGAGTCACTTCAATTGCTTCATCTCCTTCCTTGGTCTTTCTTTTTTCCTCTGTCTTTTATTGCCACTCTTTGAATTATGCAGGGGTCATTTCCACCCATCCCCCTTAAATAAAACCTTAACTGCCAATGGTGTCATATGAATTGGCCCCTGCATATCTTCTTTCTTTCCTGCTTCAAAAGATCTTATAATTTCTTCCTCTGTGATCCCTAAGACAATTGTGAAAACTGCCCCTTCCTTGAGTGGTTGATACTTGCTTTGAACTTCCTCCTTACTCTCATCATCGTCACTTGAACATTTCCACTCAATCATCAAATGTCGTCTAGCCCCTTTTTTGGCCATTCACTTCTTCATAAAAGGGCTCTTTTTCTTTGCTTTTACTTTCTTCTTGTCAACTTCTTCTTCTCCATTTCTCTCATATAGGCATTTGCACTCGATCTCCAAGCATCACCTAGATCCTTTCCATGACATACACTTCTCTTATAAGGCAATCAATTCTCTAGCCTTCTTTTTTTTCTCTTTCTTCATCATAGCCTCTCTCTCCTTCACCAGTATTTCTCTCTTTGAGTTCTTTTCTTCATCGTCCTCCTCGAAAGACCTCAAAATTTTGATGTTGGTTGATCCCAAGCCAATCATGTTGACAATTAGTGGTGGCACGTTCAAATAGTTTTGTAAAGGATTATTCTAGGTGTTTGGTTATTGCTTCCCTAGGTTGGGTATATGGCCATTATCAATGAAATCTTGTATCTCATGATGCAATCTAGCCCATGGTTTGATAGAAAAGATAGTATTCATGGAATTTTTGGTTAGGTAAGAATGGACCCTACGGCTCCTTCTTCAAGAAGGGTAACCATTTGGAACGTGCATACAACTTCTTGAAGACATTTTTCTTCTGTATAGCCTCTGCATCCTTAATTTGGATGCCAAAATCGTACAAATCTTCAAATGTTTTTAATGGAAACTCTATTAGACAGTCTTGAATGGGAGCAAGTGCTCCATTCACCACTATCCTTACTTAATCTTTCTCTAAAGATTCACCATTATCCTTACTTGATCTTTCTCTTAAGGCCTTGATATCATCTATGTGGCCTTCCCTCTCCATCAGACTAAGTACTCTAAAAATGTCTCTCTAGGTCTCTGACGGGTGGTCTAAAAATCTCTCAAACAATTCAGTCTAGTCTTCCCTCACTTTATCTTCCTACTTGAGGTATCACTCCATAGCAGGTCCTTCCAATGAGTGGACAAAGAACTTTAAGACTAACTCTCTTGACAAGCCTCTCATGCCCGTTACAGCAACATAATGTCAGAGGCAGGATTTTGAATTCCCACCAATAGAGAACTTTATCAAGTTTGGCATCTCAAATTTAGATGGTAGACCTTCTATCTGCGTGCATGCAAGGTCTTCTACTCCCTCCAAACCCTTTTTTCTTCATCAATCCTTGTAATTTCTCTAAATCTTCAGAGAACTTCTTCATGGCCTCTGCTTGCTTGGCATTTTTAGACTTGAGGTACTCCTCTTCATCATAGAAGCCTTCTTTATGATTATTGCCTCCTTGATTTCCTCCAGCCTCTACATTGCTTCCATCATTTGACCCATGAGGTAGGTCTTGGCTAGAGCCCTTGTTGTTAGACCCCATAGTAGGACCTTTATTGGGTGGGAGTCTAGTATTTACTAATTCATCAATTCCATCGTCTGTTGTTTCATGGCATCCATGTCCACTTTCATTTGATTCATACTGTGGGTGGAACCTATTTAGCCATTTCCCTTATGAATGCTTCTTCTTCTGACTCTATAGTATCTTCTTTTATCGCCACTCTATGCAACCGATCTCCTCGCTTGACCCAAACTATATTGGCTGCAAACCCAAGGGGCTAGCATTATGCAAGAATCCATGTATGCATGAATGCAGTGTGTGCTCATACAAAGCATAGATCACAATTATAGCATAACTAGCCTTCCAACCTTATATCCCCTCTCACAATTGGTAAGGTCATCTTCCTAGGATTTTTAGCTTTGGCTCCCCACCAACTAGGGATGAGGAGCCTACAGACACTCTCTAACTCGATTTCCTTTTTGTGAGTTCATAGAATTTCAAGAATCCATACTTAATCATTGTTTAACTGTTTAGAGATTACTACCATAACCCCATGACATGTGCATGTCCATCTTCAAGGTATGCACACGACATACAATCATAGTGGTTAATTACCAAACAACCCAACTATAATTACTTATGGCTTCAATGTGCGTAAACCTCTTCCAGATGGGTGAAAACAATATGTAACCTAAATTGATATCTCAATTGCTATGAGAATGGTTCATTATTAGCTAATCATTATACAATTAGTATGGAAAAATAGTAAGTAATTTGTATAATATATAGGAATTGGTTACAGAAAGCTTTTACCCTTCAACAAGACACTTGCAGCATTCATGTGTCTCACAAAAGGATTCAAACTTATAACTAGAGGTTATGGATGATCCTAGGGGTTGTTGCTAAGTTTTATCTTTATGAGCTTTAGTCTAAGTTTATTAGCCAATAGTCACTTGGAACAAGGGATGCCCCCTTAGTCTTTTCCCTTTTTATACCAATTAAATTATAAATGGTCAAGGTGGTGGTCATCAGTGATATGGTTTTTCCAAGGCTCTAATATAACTTAAGGAATCCCCATTTCAAAGCCACCAGTCAGATAAAAGCCAGTTGTGTAGTGTGTGTAAGTGTAGTGATGCAAAGGATTACATTCGTAATAGAAAACATAAGAACTAAGTATTCCCAATCAGATTCAACTTTTCTAGGTCCCTAGTAGAGTCGCAACGATAAGCGGGGTTTCCATCCTGCCCCAAACACTTGTGACCTTAGCACTATTTTTCCAAGTTCCTTTTGGAGATGTAAAGGGCCATACAAGTCAAGTCACAAGGACAAGACCTAAAGATATATCAAAGATACCACCTAGGTAATTAATCACAGGAAAAACTGGATGATGGCAATTGATCCCATGCTTCTAGACCTAACTATCCATCATCACTTTATAGGGGAAGTTAGCTATAGGTTACACCTGTTTGGACATTAGTCCGACCTCTACAAGGGTTTACTGAGTTCTAAGTTTTGATTCACTAATGCTTTCCTATCTTGATCTAAGTTTTATTATGCACACACAAGTACATTTTAGCTTGTTATTACATGTGAGTTGAACAATTTATATACATATATAGCAAGGGAAGGAGAATTGATTGCATAGCCATCAAACATGTGGTAATAGGTATGAGATTACAACAATTCAAATGATAATAATTTAAATGTTACCATACGCTAACGGATTTCAGATTTGCCCTTCATCATCAAATAGAAGCGTTAGCAATGACAAGCACGAGCAAACTAAATATTATTCATCAACTAAATTAAGCATACCATTAATCATGGTATTTCTGTGCTAATCATGGCATCATTAATCATTATTTAACTATGCTGATGCGTTCGAAACTAGCAAGTACACTAGTCGCACAAGTAATAAAGTGATGAGTGAGATATCGTTCCCACGAGGATTGATTCTAATTAAATTTGTTATTTTTCAGCAACAATAAACTAAATATGGGGGGTTCTGTTGAATGATTAATTAAACTGAATACGAAGGCAAATAAAGAATAACACAACACAATATTAAATGAATTGAAAATTCAATGAGAGACACTTGGTTAAGGGTTCTTTCTCTGCCACAAGATATGAATTTGTGAATTAACATAGAATTGTAATCCAATTACAGCATTGAAGTTATCAACCGTAGATAACAACAAGCTCTGTTATCCCAATCTTTCCTTACTTTGTTGTTAAATAAAACAAGCTCTTTATTTAATCTCTATCCATTAAACAACCTAGAGCAAGCTCTCTAAGTTTAATTCAATAGAAGCATTACGATGAGAAAGATAGGTTGATCTAAGCAATAATCACACAAGTTCAGATTATTTAACCTAGGTTGTATTTTCCAATTGCAATCTCTGATCACAATTTTGCTACTAATGATTGGAAATTCATGACAATTACGGATCAAGATTTCTAATCTAGCAATAGACAACAACAGATTATATTCAGTTGGCCATTCCAAATACAATCAGTAAGCAATCATAAGCATTAGATATGGGAAAATACAAGCAACTTCAATTAGAGAATTGGATAACAATTTCTTACACAATCAACTCACAAAATCCATATCAAGGGCTTTGAAATCACCCTCAACCAATTCAGATTTAGTTACACATATTCAATCAGAATAACAAATACAATACAGAGAAATTCCAGAATTGAAAAGGAAAGAAAGAACTTAGCAAATTCTTTGAAAATCTTCTTTGTAGATGAATCTTCTTGGAATTGTAGTTCCTCCTCTTTCAAAATCTTCTTTCTCCTTCAAGAACTCCAAGGGATGAGAGAAATCCAGAAATGCAGCCTCCTCCCACGTTTTCCCCTCTTCAAGTTATGAAAATAAAACCCTAAAATGTGTTTAAATACTCTGCTATAGTAACTTGCTACAGTGCCCTGTATTTAATAAGATGCTACAGTGATATATGGAATTACAACTATACACTTCTCATACCATTTTTATCACAACTTTCGGTACACTACATAAATTCGTGAACCGTAAATTTCTCCAGAAAATAGACTTCGAGAGCTTTCAATGGTATATAGCATGTTATCCGGTTAATTGTATATCGATACAATCAACTCCAAGAAATTGGTTGACTAGCAGAGGTGAAAAAGAAGGTTTTTACTCCAATTTTGTGTAAGTTCCTCCAAAACTCCTACAAACATCAAAAACCACACAAAAACATAAAAATACCAAGGAATATAGCAAAGAAACATGGACGAATTGATATGAAAATGATATATAAATAGACACTTATCAAATTCCCCCACACTTAGACTTTGCTAATCCTCGAGCAACTACGACAATATGAAATAAAACTAAACCGAAACAGAATCAACAAAAAATTAAAACACACAAATGCTTCATCTTGCAAATAGGCCTCAAAGAATGTACTTAATTATAACCCAAGGAAAACTTCAAAATAATAATGAAATTGACAAGAACTTTCATCTCTTTTTGAATTTTAAAGATAGTTTCGCATTCAACTATCAATTCCTCAAGTGGAATGTGGATAGAGCCATTCTCACCTAATCAATTGTAACCCGGATGAGTTTATGCTTAAAAATGAATCATATTTAATAGTGAAGATGTATTTATAAATGAACTCCATAGGCCTGCTTTTCAAGTCACTCTCCACTAATGTAGACATGTACAACACCAAGGATCAAGTAGGACTTTATAAAGCTTGTAACGTTTGGCTTGGGTGAAGGTATGATAAAGGATAATAATTTGGCTCAAATCACCCACAAACACATAAATCATTCAAGACTATGTAGCGCTCAAGCCTATAACAAAACTTCATTTCAATTCACCAGGTTACTCCCCCAAACTTATTTAGAACACTCAATCTTTTTTTTTTTTTTGTAGAAAACAAAAGAAAACTACACCCCCACACTTTGTTGTTTCATTCTTTTTAAGAACACTTAAGGGTATAGATCTCTTATTCTTATTCTTTTTTTCTTTTTTTTTTCTTCTTTTTTTTTTTATTACACTTCCCCTCCCCCACACTTAAACAACACATTGTCCTCAATGTGTAAGTACGTGGACGATAAGTAAGATTGGTTTTTTTTTCTGTTTTTCTTTTTTTTTAAAACACAATAGAACTCACTTGTATTGCTCATGACACATCCCAACCTCCTCTAACTTCCCAAAACCAGAACATAGCTCAAAATTTAATTGTGAATGATCTACATGCTCATAGGTAAGGGATAAACTGTTTGGAACAAATTCATTTGAGGTTAGGAAATCTTTTAGTGAGTTAACAAAGAAAAAGGCTTACAAAGGCTCAAAGGGGTAACTAGGGATCAATTTCAGTCAAGGTTGGCTATTAAGGCTCAAACGGTCCAAAGATGGCCTAAATCATTTCCCCAATGTTGCACAGTCTAGGATTTCGCCTCGAGTGACCATCAAACAAGTTCTAGAATTCATTGAAATCTGAAGAAACATTTAAATTACATAAACTTTCTCTAAGTGAACAAATAACTCAGTGATAATAGCTCAGTGCTCAATGTTGCGCAAGGAATCAAAAGCAAAGCGAAAACCAATAAACATTTCAAGCACACAGATCCATGCATCATTTATCATTTTCCAAGAGTTATTCTTAATTCAATCATTATCTTATCATCGACCCACAAAATGCAAGAAAAGAGGTACGTGGCGTTGTTACACCTGAGTCAAGATTGTATATTTCAACAATCCTTAGGACCAGTAGCCCGCAGACTTAAGGTTTCCAGCCTATATACCTTTATTATGAAAGAACAAAACAAGAAACAAGACACTTCAAACAACATGAAATAAACAAACTACAGATTTATTAGAGAGAATGCGTTTCAAGGGTTAAAGAAACCCCATATTCTGCCATTCTCAGGTTTTTCCACAATTGTTTTTTTTTTTTAAATCAAAACTGATAAAGATAAAAACACATAACAACTCTAAATTACGCAAAACTAAACTCACTCATAAAATAACAAAGTTCAACAAGTCAGCAAACAAAAACAAGTTAGTTAGAATGGGTCTACAAAGTTTAGAAGTTAGCCTACTTATTCAGCCATTATGGATTGAAGAGATCCAGAATGCGTTTCAAGAGAACTTGAACTTTTTAAGCCACCACTCTAAAAACCGAGATTAGAAAATATTACCTGGGACGAAAGAAATAACCTGAAAAAGCTCAAAAAAAAACGACATGAAAAATCTCAAATAAACACACTAAAAAGAAAGCAAACAAAAACGAAGCAAACCAGCAAATAGAGATTACAGATGGAGGGTTAAATCCAGTTGACGCCTTTTGTTGCCTTCTCCAAACCAATTTATCCGAGCCATTGTTGGATCAGGTGAATAGACGAATTCTTGTAGTTTGTTAATTAACTCTCCTGCAGTTGAAGCTGTAACCAGCATTTGCCTTGCTGACGGTGAGATGAAATTTTTTTCTACAGCTTGATCAAGAAAGGACAACAAACCATCAAAAAAATTATTAACATTTAACAAACCAATGGGTTTCCGATGGATGTTTAGCTGTGCCCAAGAGGTGATTTGAAATATCTCCTCTAATGTACCATAACCACCCGGCAAAGCTATAAATGCATCGGACTTAACAACCATATGTGCAATACGCTCATGCATGCTAGAGACCTGTAACTCTTCCCCGATTGTGTTGCCTACGATATCTCGTACAGCTAATGGTTTAGGGATAATGCCGAGAACTTGCTCCCTCCTAGGGATGCAGCTGTCGACACACACCCCATTAACCCAAGACTACCCCCTCCATAAATCAAATTAATACCCCTCGCAGCCAATGTCCTACCAAGATCAAGAGCTGCTGTGGTAAACTCTCCCTCTTTACCAAATTGCGATCCGCAAAATACGCATATATTGCGGAATCGCCGAATTTGTGTTTTCTCCATTTATACAAGTGCTCTAATCTTGTGTAAGACACGTTAGATATTATGCTTTCAATTGCAAGACAGGTTATGGAATGACATATGAAAATATGCAGAATGTATATATACACCCATAAAACTCTCAAATTTTGACACATGGGGACATACTTTCGGTGGGGGTTGCTCGATGCAGATTTATCGTCCCAAGATTTGAAAAATGAGATATGCTTTCGGCGAGGTTTGACAAAACCTACACACTTGTCTCCCACGTGAAGCATAGAAAATAGAGATACACTTTCGGTGGAGGTTGACAAAACCCCCACACTTGTCTCCCACGTGAAGCATAAAAAATAGAGATACACTTTCGGTGGAGGTTGACAAAACCTCCACACTTGTCTCCCACGTGTACTTATGCCATAGGGTAGTCATATGGTTTGTCAAAAAAAAAACTTGAAATTAAAACAAAAAAAATCAACAAACAACAACAACACAAAAACAACATTGATAATCAGATCAAACGAAACAAGAAAAAAAATTCTACAACAACAACACACATTCAAATATACAAGTAGTTGTGATTGTGGCTCACATCTGCCTCTGGTTTTACGTCCAGTAACGGCTGAAACGCCTTCTATGAGTCGGGGATTTGCTTCCATCCAGTTTTCTTATAAACTGGCAAACAGGGTCGTTTTTAGTCAGATTCCCTAGACTATAATACTGCAATTCATCACGAAATTGTGTCCATAGATTAAGCAATTCACGCTGAACAAGTCCACAAGAATGTGACTCAAGAGTTAATAAAACATTATCCAGCGACTCATTACTCAAACCATTCTTAATAAATGAAAGTTTATCTTCTCTATTCCTGGACGCAAAACCTAATGAACGACAAGTCTGGTTACAATTCCATCTAGCACATTTATAACATACTTGTAACCTTTTCGCTCTTCGCCTCTTGGCGTAGTAGCTCTTTCCTAGACCAGGCATGTATTTTGCGAGATTAATGTCCGGCTCACCGGACAATCTCACCTTGGCTTCGATAAGCCATCGGATATCAGCAGGCACATTTAGGAGCAACAATGCCCAAAGTCTAGTCATCCGTACTTTATAAATTTTAAACACAGCATTTTGAGGAAGTGAAGGGAAATATTTACGAAGGTTCGATAGAAAGATATCAGCATCCATTGAAGAGAAGAAAAGGAGAGATATTACCGATAATGCGATTGAGTTTGTTCTTCTCCCAGATATGCACGTTTCAAAACCTTCGAACAATGGCTTCAACTCCCATTTGAATGTTTCCTCAAGCTGTTGCACAATTGAACTCGAAGCACGGAATAATCAAATTAAACACAAGAAAAGAAACGAAAAGAAAAAAAATAGAGACACATAAAAGAAATAAAAACACAAGAGCAAACGAAAGTAAAAAACAAACAACAAAGCAAATGAGACAGGTGGCAAAGAGAGATAAAACCTGATCAATTATAATAGCCCATGAGAGGAATCTCCTCGAAACACAAAAATTGATCAATACTACCTTCTTTTCTGTGTCTCTTTTTATTTTAGTTTCAAAAACATTGACAGTTGCCTCCCACATCAAGCGCTTGGGTTTAAGGTCCTCAGACCTGACGTTATCGGTCCTCACCATCAAAGACTAAGGGCTGTAGGAGAGGTACCTCCTTGATGCTTGCAAACACTGATTACTCATAGTAAGGCTTCAAACTCTGAGCCAATTCACCTTGATATACTTCGTTGTCGGTTCCCGGTGTTTAAGCTCTTGATTTCCACTGCACCATGGGGAAAAACATTAGTAATAACAAAAGGTCCAACCCATCGAGATCGTAACTTACCTGGAAATAACTTGAGGCGAGAATGAAAAAAAAGAACTTTCTGTCCCACTTCAAAATTCTTCCTGGAGATCATTTTATCATGAAATGCCTTAGTTTTCTCCTTGTAAATTCTGGAATTCTCATAGGCATCATTTCTAAGTTCTTCCAATTCTTGCAGTTGAAGCTTCCTGTGTTATCCAGCAGCATCCATCTCCATGTTACAAAGCTTACTGCCCGCCATGCTTGTGTTCGGCTCTACTGGAAGGTGACAGGATTACCATAGACTAACATATACGGAGACAATACCAAATAGGTGTCTTGTAAGCAGTTCGATATGCCCAAAGTGCATCATTAAGTCGTAGGCTCCAATCTTTTCTGTTCGGATTCACCGTCTTCTCGAGAATGGACTTGACCTCCCGATTGAAAACTTCAACTTGACCACTAGTTTGTGGATGATATGCAGTAGACACCTTGTGAGTGATGTTGTATTTCTTGAGCAAGGCTTCAAATGAATTGTTGCAGAAGTGTGTCCCTCTGTCACTAATCATGGCTCTTGGTGTTCCAAATCTCGCAAAAATGTTAGATTCACAAATATCTACAACAACTTTAGAATCAATTAGTTCTCGTGACTCTTTGCTTCCACCCATTTAGAAACATAATCTCACAGCAAACGAATATGTAAACATTTACCAAATATTGAGAAGGACAAAGGACCCATGAAATCAATACCCCACACATCAAAAATCTCAACAACAAGTATCGGGGTTTGTGGCATTTGATTTTTGGCACTTAAATTACCTGTCCTTTGACAACGGTCACAAGCTTTGCAAAATAGATATGCATCTTTGAACAATGATGGCCAGTAGAATCCACAATCAAGAACTTTCAAGGCTGTTCTTTTTGGTCCGAAGTGACCGCCACTTGCATAAGAATGACAGAAAGGTCAAAATTGAATTAAATTCAGATTCAGAAACACACCTTCTTATCACTTGATCAAAACAATGCTTCCATAAGTATGGATCATCCCATATGTAATATTTGGCAATGTTTTTGATCTTGTCTCTTTGAGCCCGAGTCAAGTCATGTGGTAGCTTCTTGGTAACTAAGTAATTAACAATATCTGCATACCAAGGGGCTGCTACATGTAGAGACAGCAATTGTTCATCTGGAAAACTTTCTTGTAATGGCAGTACATCCTCATCATGGACAATGTGACTAAGATGGTCTGCAACTAAGTTTTCACTTCCCTTCTTATCTTTGATCTCCAAGTCAAATTCCTGTAAAAGGAGTATCAACCTGATAAGCATTGGTTTTGCATCTTTCTTTGTGAGCAAGTACCTCAAAGCTGCATGATCAGAATAAACGGTTACTTTAGTACCAATCAAATAAGATCGAAACTTTTCTAAAGCAAAAATAACAGCTAGCAGCTCTTTCTCAGTGGTAGAATAATTAAGTTGAGCATCATTTAAAGTCCGAGATGCATAGTAAATGGCATGTGAAATTTTGCCAATTCGTTGACCCAAAACAGCACCCACAGCGTAGTCACTTGCATCGCACATGATCTCGAATAGATGATTCCAATTCGGAGATTGGATTACTGGAGCCGAAGTCAAGAGTTCCTTCAGTTTCTCAAATGCCTCTTTGCATTTCTCATCAACTTCAAAGGCCACATCATTCTGTAATAATCTGCATAGGGGCAATGCTATCTTCGAGAAATCTTTGATGAATCTACGATAAAAACCTGCATGACCAAGAAACGAACAAATATCCTGCACACTTGTGGGAGGTGGTAAGGAACATATAAGATTTATCTTGGATTTATCAACCTCTATACCCTTAGCAGAAATAACATGTCCCAAAAATATACCCTGATCTACCATAAAATGACATTTCTCCCAATTCAGAACAAGGTTAGTTTCTATACATCTTTGAAGTATAAGGGTAAGGTTGTCAAGGCATTTATCAAAAGAATCCCCAAAAACACTAAAGTCATCCATAAATACCTCAATAATGTTCTCAACATAATCAGAGAAAATACTTACCATACACCTTTGGAAAGCGGCAG
>SNVD02008615.1:0-10641 GCA_013180625.2 Boswellia sacra
AGAAATTTGCTCAATCTATCATACCATGCTCTTTGTGCTTGTTTCAAGCTATAAAGTGCCTTTTTGAGTTTGAAAACATGGTTTGAAAAATCATGATTTGAAAACCAAGAGGTTGCTCTACATATACTTCCTCCATAATGTAACCATTTAAAAATGCACTTTTGACATCCATTTGGTATAATGTAAAATTTTTATAACATGCAAATGCACACAACATTCTATTGGATTCTAATCTAGCAACCGGTGCAAAGGTTTCCTCATAATCAATACCTTCTTCTTGATTGTATCACTTGACAACAGTCCTAGCTTATTTCTAATAATGGTGCATTATTCATCTACTTTATTTCTAAAATCTCATTTAGTGCCATAATAGAATATGATTTTTGGGTCCTAGGGACTAATTCCCAAACCTTGACATTTCTTTACAAAAAAAAAAAAAATTGTTCAATTCTTCTTGCATAGCCAATATCCAACTTTCGTCATTTTCGGCTTCTTTAAAAGATTTTGGTTCAAATTGAGAGACAAAAGCAAAATGATTACAAAAGTTCTTAAAAGAAGATCTAGTTTTCATACCTTGTGATGGTTCACCAATAATGAGATCTTTAGGGTGAGCTTTTGCATACCTCCATTCCTTTGGTAATTCTTGGAAAGAATCATTTACTTCCACAAGCGTGTCTTGTTGAAGTTTTAATTCATCTTGACTCGTTTCATCAAGCCTTGATTCCTTGATTTTCCTTTCTACTTCAACAATATCATCATCTAAATTCTTTGAAGAAATAACATTAGTTTCATCAAATTCAATATGCATAGATTCTTCAATAGTAAGGGTCTTTTTGTTAAAAACTCTATATGCTTTACTATGGTTGGAGTAGCCAACAAAAATTCCAACATCGGCTTTTGCATCAAATTTTCCAAGGTTATCCTTGGTGTTTAAAATAAAACATTTACATCCAAAAACTTTTAAAAATCCAATGTTGGGTTTTCTTCCTTTCCAAAGTTCATAAGGAGTTTTCTTTATTAAAGCTCTAACATGGACTCTATTGATTATAAAGCATGCTGTATTAACGGCTTCGGCCCAAAAATATTTTGGCAAATTATTTTCAAGTAACATGATCCTAGCCATTTCTTGGATAGTCCTATTTTTCCTTTCAACAACACCATTTTGTTGTGGAGTTCTAGGTGAGGAAAATTATGCTCAAAACCATTTTCATCACAAAGATTTTCAAATGCAACATTGTCTACTTCACCACCATGATCACTCCTAATGGACACAATAGAATAACCTTTTTTATTTTGGGCTCTTTTTGCAAATTTAAAAAAAAAAAGCTTGTGTGGCCTCATTTTTAGTTTTCAAGAATAACACCCAAGTGAATCTTGAATAATCATCCACAATAACAAAAACATAATACTTTCCACCAAGACTTTGAGTTCTTGATGGTCCAAATAAATCCAAATGAAGTAATTGTAAAGGTTTATTTGTTGAAATAAATTTGTTTTGTTTAAAAGAAGTTCTCACTTGTTTTCCAAATTGACAAGCATCACAAATCTTATCCTATTCAAATTTTATTTTTGGAAAACCATTAACTAAATCATTTTTAGAAATTTTTGAAATTGTGTCCATGCTAGCATTATCTAATCTTCTACGCCATAACCAAGCATCATGATTAACAATGAAACACTTTTCTACATGATCATTAACATCAATATCAATTATATAAATATTACCACATCTATTACCAATAATATCTTATTATTACTAACATCCTTAATCACACATCTATTAGGCTCAAAAGCAATAAAATATCCTTTATCACACAATTGACTAATGCTAATCAAATCATGTTTCAAACCATTAACAAGCAAAACATCTTTAATAATAGGTAAAGAAGGG
The DNA here is from genome assembly GCA_013180625.2 of Boswellia sacra. Classification (NCBI taxonomy): domain Eukaryota; kingdom Viridiplantae; phylum Streptophyta; class Magnoliopsida; order Sapindales; family Burseraceae; genus Boswellia; species Boswellia sacra. The sequence goes on from SNVD02008615.1 coordinate 1,892, forward strand.
TTACCAATATCACCATGTCCGATTGCCCTTCCTTTGGCATTATCACCGAAGGTCACATGTCCTCATTTCTTCATGATTAATCTTGATAACTTGGAGGCATCTCTGGTCATATGCCTTGAGCATCCACTATCTAAGTAACACTTGTGTTTGCCACTTTGTCTCTACCATCAATATTCAAGGAGTAACTTTTTGGTACCCAAAAGTTCTTGGGTCCTTGGGGGTTAGTTATGGTACTTTTTGGAACCCATATTTGTTTCAACTTAGGATTTCTCTTAATATAACAAGAATGCACTTTGTGTCCTTTTCTTCCACAATAAGTACATGAATGATTAGGATTATTTCTAGAAGATGCATGAGCAAAATAATTTTTAAGATACTTTTGATTTTTATGAGTTTTATATCCTAAATCTCTTTTATCAAAAACACACCTTTGGTTTTGTAACATAGAATTCAAATTTTTTGTGCTTTTTGTAAAACTATCAACAATATTTCTTAAAGTCATTATTTTCCTTTTTCAAAATAACATTTTCTTTCTCTAATTTATCAAAATCCTTTTGTTTTAAAATCTCATTTTCAGTTTTTAATAACAGTATTTGCTTTCCCAAACTTTCAAAATCTTTTTTGCTTTAAAATTTCATTTTGCGATTTTCTAAAGCTTCATTTATTTCTAACCACCTCTTCTAATTGAGATAACATGATTTTTGACTTCTTTTTGAAAGCATTGATTTTTGAGTTTTTCTTATCAATTTGCACAGGTAAATTTTGGAATGCTTCAAGTAATTCATCATATGAAAGTTTAGGATCATAGTTTAGAATACTTACCTCATCTTCACTTAAAGCCATGAAGCACATGTTTGTCACTTCGCAATCTTCTTCTTCGGTGGAGCTAGCTTCACTATCATCCCAATTTGTGGCTTTCATTGCTTTGGATTTCTTGTTTTGACTCTTGAAGTAAGGACAATCCATCTTTACATGTTCCGGTTTCTTGCACTCATAGCAAATGACTTGATCATTTTTCTTATCTTGCTTTGAGCTTTGCCCTTTGTACTCCCTTCTAGAATTCTCCTTGAATCCTTGGTTTCTTCTAATCATCCTTTTTAGCTTTCTTGTGATGAATGCAAGATCTTCATCGTCTCCTTCATCATCGGACTCATCATATTCTTTTGTTGAAGATTTGAAAGAGATATTTTTCTTTTTCATGAAATCTTCTTCATTCTCCTTCAAGGTGATTTCATGAGTCATGAGAGAACCCATAAGTTCTTCTAATGGTAGTTTGGTAAGGTCCTTTGCTTCTTGAATTGCCGTCACCTTTGGCTCCCAAGATTTTGGTAGACACCTAAGAATCTTTCTCACCATTTCAACATTAGATAAGATTTACCAAGAGATTTCAAACTATTAATAATTCCGAATCTGTAACATTTCATAAATTGATTCATCCGATTTCATCTTATAAAAGCTCATAACTAATCAACTAGCATACTAATTTTAGATTCTTTAACTTGACTAGTTCCTTCATGAGTTACTTCAAGTGTGTGCCATATTTCTTGTGCCGTAGAACAAGTAGATATTCTATTAACTCATTTCTATCTAGAGCACAATATAACACATTCATAGCTTTAGCATTCAAACTCAATTTCTTTTTCTCATCTTCACTAAACTCTTTAGGTTCTTTAAGCATGCATTCCCCATTTTCAATTTTGTTAGGAACAAAAGGTCCTTCCAAAACAATAGACCACAAATCATAATCAAAAGATTTCAAGAAAATACTCATTCTAGTTTTCCAATAAGAGTAATCACTTCCATTAAAAAAATGAGGTCTAGAGATAGAAAGTCCCTCAACATATGAAGTTGAATTAAAAGTTACCATAGCTCAAAATCGATTAAGATGAAAAAAATGAGCAATCTTGCTCTGTGTGTGCCACTTGTTGACCCAGGTATAGGCAACCCAAGAGGGGTGTGATGGGTTTTTATTTATCAATACGGAATTAGAAATCTTTTCTTGAAAGATCAAAATTATTTAACCCTTTCTTTGAGAATAAAGGTGAAGAAGATGAAAATAGAATGCAATCAATAGAATTGCAATAAAGAACAATCACAAGTGCAAGTAATGTAAAAGAGACATGGGATAGAGAGAGTGCAAACTCAATTTACGTGGTTCGGCAAACCTTGCCTACGTCCACGGGCTCCTAGCTCCACGAGCTGAGCTTTCCACTAAGTTGTAGAAATCTTTACAACTTGCTTGATGAACAACCTCACCAATACTTTTTCCTTCAACCCTTGATAACACCACACCAAGAGTTCTTCTTGATGAACAACCTCACCAGGGTAACTTTCTTCAACTCTTGATAAAACCACACCAAGAGTTCTTCTTGATGAACAACCTCACCAAGGCAACTTCCTTCAACCCTTGATAACACTACACCCAGAGTTCTTCTTGATGAACAACCTCACCAAGGCAACTTCCTTCAACTCTTGATAACACCACACCAAGAGTTCTTCTTGATGAACAACCTCACCAAGGCAACTTCCTTCAACTCTTGATAACACCACACCAAGAGTTCTTCTTGATCAACAACCTCACCAAGGCAACTTCCTTCAACCCTTGATAACACCACACCAAGAGTTCTTCTTGATGAACAACCTCACCAAGGTAACTTCCTTCAACTCTTGATAACACACAACAAGATTTCTCTCAAGGATAACTATTATCCTTTACAATAATATCTCACTCTCACCACAATACAAGAACAAAGATACTTTTTACAACAAAAGTATAACTCTCTTCAAAGAGTAGATAAATAATATAAAAGCTCTCTAGACTTGATATTTCTCTTGCTTTTTTGCTTGATAAAATGCTTCTCTTGCACTTGTTGAATGCATGGGAGAATGGCTCCTTTTATAGGCAAATGAGATGAACTTAATCAAGTGAAGACACCAACTCCAAATTTTCTGCACACCATAAAAACCATAATCTTGTCTTCCATTTTTGTCAATGTTCAGTTTGAAATTTGAAAATCTTCAAGACATAAAAGATTTGCACATTTGAATAAGCTTTCCAACGCATTAAGAATCAAGTCATTTGGATATCTGTAGCTCAAGATATGGCCAAAAAACCATTCGGTGCTCATGTGACTTGATTTTTCTTTCTTGTGTCAGTCCACCAAATTGAATGATAATTCTGTCAGCCTTCCGTTTGAAATTTGAATTTCTTCAAAACATGAAAGATCTGAAAATTTGAAAAATATTTCCGAAACATTAATAATCAAAGCATTTGGATATCTCTATCTTAAGATATGGCCAAAACACCATTCGGTGCTCATGTGAGTTGATTTTTCTTCTTTGTGTCAGTCCACCGAATTGCATGTCAATTATGTCAGCCTTCTGTTTGAAATTTGAATTTTTTCAAAACATATGAAATTTTTTTCATTAAGTCATCTTTCCAATGCCATAAGAATCAAGTCATTTTGATTTTTCTAGCTCAAGATATGTCCAAAGGAGTATTCGGTACTCATGTCAGCTGCTTCCATTTATCTTTCAAATTGCATGATGATTTGGACAACCTTGCACTTAAAATTTGAATTTCATTAAAACATATGAAATGTTATAAATTGAGTAAGCTTTCCAAAGGCTCAAGAATCACATCATTTGGATTGTTGTAGAGATATAAATGACCAATTGATTGAACATTACTCATGTGTCACATTCCTTGAGTCAATCCTTGTTCTTAAACTTTGGTGCCTTTAACATGTAGTCTTCTCCTTAGCTTCAACACTTCCTTTTAATAAGCCTCTTCTTGATTTTAAAATTATTTCAATGATCTTACTCTTGCACATAAATAAACATGTTAGTAAATCTCAATTAATCAATGTGTATTGTTATCATCAAATTATCATGTGCCTTCAGGGCTACATTAAAAATAAAAGGGTGAATTATTGCCAACTCGTGTCTCATCTGTTGAGGATGTCTTGATTATAGAAAATTAATGCTGTCACTACTAAAAGACCAATTGTTCCCTTACCCTTCCTTGACCAAATTCTTGAAAGAGTAGCAGGGAACCCCTACTACTGCTTTCTTGATGGATACTCAGGCTACTATCAAATCCCCATTGCACTTGAAGACCAAGAAAAGACCAAATTCACGTGCCCCTTTGGCACTTTTGCATTTAGGAGAATGCCTTTTGGACTTTGTAATGCCCCAGCCACTTTTCAAAGATGCATGTTAAGCATTTTCATTGACATGGTTGAGCATTGTTTAGAAGTTTTCATGTGTCTTCTAAGAATTGAAGTGGATAAAGCAAAAGTGGAATAATTTCCCCATTTGCCTCCACCAAAAACAGTTAAAGAGGTTCGTTCAGTCTTAGGGCATGCTGGATTTTATAGAAGGTTCATAAGAAATTTCAGTGCTATATCTAAACCTCTTTGTAACCTCTTAATAAAAGATACTTCCTTTGAATGGAATCAAGAATGTCAAAATGCCTTTGATACACTAATTGGACTTTTAACAACTGCTCCAATTATGCAATCTCCTGATTGGTCCTTGCCTTTTGAATTGATGTGTGATGCAAGTGACTATGCCGTTGTTGCTGTCTTAGGACAAAGAAAAGAAGGTAAGCCTTATGTAATATACTATGCAAGTAGGACTTTAAATGATGCCCAAATGAATTACACAACAACTGAGAAAGAACTACTTGCAGTAGTATTTGCACTGGACAAATTTCGATCTTATTTAATTGGCTCTCCAACAATTGTTTACACTGACCATGCAGCTGTGAGATATTTAATGACTAAACAGGATGCAAAATCTATATTGATACGGTGGATCTTATTGCTCCAAGAATTCAACATCACAATAAAGGATAAGAAAGGAGCCGAAAATGTCGTTGCTGATCATCTTTCAAGACTAACGACAAAGACATTAATTGAAACTTCACCTATCAATGATTCCTTTCCTGATGAATTTTTATTTTCTGTTGCTACTGTACCTTGGTTTGCTAACATTGTAAATTTTCTTGCGACAGTGAAAATGCCACCTCATTGGAATGCTCAAGACAAAAGAAAATTTTTAACCGAGGTGAAAAATTTTTACTGGGATGACCCATATCTGTTCAAATATTGTCCAGACCAAATAATGAGAAGATGCATACCCTACAATGAGGTAAGTAGTGTCATTAACTTTTGTCATTCTGAAGCATGTGGAGGACATTTTTCATCTAGAAACACAGCTGCTAAGATCTTACAATGTGGATTTTATTGGCCCACCTTATTTAAAGATGCACATGCATTTTGCAAAACGTGTGAAAATTGTCAAAAATTGGGATCTATTTCAAAAAGAAACATGATGCCGTTGAATTCCATTATTGTCGTTGAAATCTTTGACTGTTAGGGTATTGATTTTATGGGACCCTTTCCACCGTCATTTGGTTTTGTGTACATCCTTGTTGCAGTGGGCTATGTTTCAAAATGGGTCGAGGCAATTCCATGTTGAAACAATGATCACAAAACAGTTGTCAATTCTTGAAGGAGAATATCTTAAGTAGATTTGGAATTCCTCGAGCCATTATTAGTGATGGGGGTACACATTTTTGTAACAAACCATTTGAAACCTTAATAAAGAAATATTGAATAACCCATAGAATTTCTACACCTTATCACCCACAAACAAGTGGACAAGTTGAATTAGCTAATAGGGAGAAAAAACAGATATTAGAAAAAACGGTTAACCCAAATCGTAAAGATTGGTCTTTAAAACTTAATGATGCACTTTGGGCTTACCGAACTGCTTTCAAAACATCATTAGGAATGTCTCCTTATAGATTAGTTTATGAAAAACCTTGTCACTTGCCTGTGGAAATTGAGCATAAAGCTTATTGGGCCATTAAAACATTCAACACAAATTTGAATAATGCTTGCAAGTTACGTAAACTCCAACTGAGTGAACTTGAAGAAATCATGAATGAGGCTTATGAAAATTCTAAAATCTACAAAGAAAAAATGAAGGTTTTTCATGACAAATCCATTGTTAGAAAATATTTTGAACCTTCACAAAAAGTTCTTTTGTATGATTCAAGATTGCATTTGTTTCCTGGTAAACTTCAGTCTCGTTGGACCGGGCCTTTCATTGTTAAAAATGTTTTCCCTCATGGAGCAATTGAAATTGAGAACCCAAAGAATGGTAATGTGTTTAAAGTTAATGGACAACAGTTAAAACCATTCTTTGAAAATTTTGACCAAAACGAAGAGTCCATTACTTTAATTGATCCTTTTTAAGGATTGATTTTCCCGGTCAAGTGGCGGATACGGTAATCCGTGGCTTTTAAAGTCGGTTTTTCAGTTCCCTAAAAACTGTTGCTTACCTTGCATCCATTTTCTTTTCTTCTCTCTCATTTTCTTCACATGGATACCATTCTCTCAAAATTGCACAAACATTTTCCCTCTCTTCCTCAAAATGATTTGCTTAAAATTTATAAAGCTCGTGCATAAAGACTAAGGTTGTTGATGCGTAAGGGTATTCTTGCTGATTTAAGATGGTTAATTGAAGCCAAGGTTTGATTCTCTTGTGAGTTTTCAGATAATCTTGTTTCCCATATGCCAGGTTCGGGAAAAAGCTCTTATGCCAAAAAGCGAAGAGCGAAAAGGTTACAAGTTTGTCCTAGATGTGCAAGATGGACTTGTAACCAGCGTTGCCGCTCCTTGGGATATTTGTCTAACAATCGAGATGATAAACTACAGTTCATCAAGAATGGACTGAGTAAGGAGTCTTTGGATGATATCCGAGTGACTTTGAGACGCATTCTTGTGGACTTGTTCAGCGTGAAATTTTTAACTTATGGACACAATTTCGAGATGAGCAGGAACACTATAGTCTTGGGAATCTGACTCAAAACGATCATGTTTGTCAGTTTATAAGAAAACTGGATGGGAAACATATCCCCAACTCATAGAAGGTGTTTAAGCCGTTTCTGACGTAAAACCAGAGGAAGATGTGAGCCACAGTCACAACTACCTGTACATATGCATGCGTGCCATCATTTTTGAATTTTAATACCTCATTGCTGTCATTTTCGAATTTGTATCTTTTGTTTGACTTATGGTGTCTTATTTCATCATCTTTTGAATTTTTATTCATTATTGTCAAATTTTTCAACAAACAACCGAGCCACCTAGATAGATATCATCATTAGCATACCTTTTTGTACTCCATAAATACCACATCTCTTGTTCTTTTCTTCACACATAGTTAGAGAGTTGTATAGACATGGAGGGAACTTCAAAACGTCGAATCTAAAGGATATGTGTATTCTGTGGATCCCGACCGGGTAAAAGTGAGGAGTTTATAGAAGTAGCAAATTACCTTGGTAGACTACTGGCTGAAAGAATGATTCATGTGGTTTATGGGGGAGGTAGCCTCGGGTTAATGGGTTGCGTATCAACAGATGCACATGTAGGAGGCAGTCAAGTGTTAGGAGTTATTCCTAAAGCTTTGGCTGTAGAAAGCATTGTTGGAAAAACGGTTTGGAAGGAGTTACAGGTCTCCTCTATGCATGAACGCATGGCACATATGCTCATCAATTCAGATGCCTTTATTGCTTTACCCGGTGGCTTTGGCACTCTTGAAGAAATTTTTCAAATTGCCTCTTGGGCCCAACTGAATCTCCATCAAAAACCCATAGGTTTGTTGAATGTTAACAATTTCTTTGATCCTTTAATAAGTTTTGTTGATGCAGCTGTAGAACACAATTTTATCCCACATTGGGCGAGAAAGATCCTTGTTTCTGCCACTTCTGCTGGTGAGTTACTTGACAAATTACAAGAAGTTGAGTATGAACCTGACCCAGCTAGTACTCAAAGTAATTGGGCAGGAGGGCAAAACAAAAAGTGCAAATTGGATCTGAATCTCCGTTTTTTTTTTTTTGTTTTTTTGTAAATGTTTTGTCCTTTATTTTATTTTATTTTTAGCATGTTATTTTATGAGTCTTTCAGGTCATCTCTCTTGAATAACCGAAGCTTCAGGTAATGTCCCCTATACTTTATCTCTCTACATTTAAACATTGAGGACAATGTTTCATTTGGTTGGGGGGAAGGATAGTAAACATAAATGTGTCTTGAATTTTATTTTTCTTAAAAAAAAAGCGAGTTAGTAATTAGATTCAGAGTGCGGTGTAAGGAGTTCAAATCCTCTTGAGACGCATTCTGGGTCAGGAATAGCAGAGTAGGGAGGACCAGTTTGAACTCTTGAAACCCATTCTAACCAATTTGTCATTTTATTCTTGCATTTTTGAAGACTTATTTGATATTATTTAGTCTTGATTTTTGAATTTTATAACAAGGAGGTCTTATTCATTTCACTTTGAATCATTCAAATCTAGGAACTCTCACAACCTTATCATTTAATAAATTGTGTGCTTATGTGCTCATTAAGCAAGTATCTATGACTCTTTCTTCACACACACACATACCTTGATGTATGATTGTGGGTGGCGAAATGAAATATTGCAATATTTGAGTTCTTTTTTTTTTGTTTAGGATAACAACAAAAGGAAGGGGAAAGTTTAAAAAAAAATGAAAGAAATGAAAAATGAAAGAAAAAAAAAGAAAAAAGAAAGAAAGCAATGGTGGATAAGTTTGGTCTTGTAGCCTCCTTAATTCGAGCAATTAAGCCCGAGGGGTGCCTCAACACCTAATACCCTAAGACCAACTGGTTTGGGAGCTATTGGCCTAAAGCTCGCTACATGGATTAAAGAGAAAGCTTAA